>CM041778.1:114559675-114837713 GCA_023374045.1 Limonium bicolor
AGCATGAGGTTGTGTGTAACACCCCAACTCATAAAGCCGTACTAAGGACGGGAGCATGAGGTTGTGTGTAACACCCCAACTCATAAAGCCGTACTTATCTAATAAACCTTCTTCACTTATATAACTTGCAGCGGATTTCTTACAGTATTTGGTGTTACCGCCGTTAGTCACCCACGTGACCAACTAGGCATAAAATCTTCATGACTAGCTACGGTCTGATGGACCCGAATATACCGAACATTAGTACTTACCAGCCTTAACCAATTACATATCAAACTTACAAACTCCTACATCCTATACAACTTACTAACATAAATTACCGTACGAGAGTACATGTACAACTCGTAAGTCACACTTAAACCCGTAATACATCTACCTCATCTTACTCTCAGGACGGTCGCCTTCTGACATTCAGCTGCAAAATATAAACAGTAGCCCCCGAGGGGGTCAGCACCTTTGCTGGTACGATTCTCATGGCCCCCAAGCTAACGGGACTACGACGACTAATTGTCGATAGCATGGAGATTGATTAGATGACAACATAATAGAAATTGCAATAAACAACAGGCCACATATGAACAATCAAAGTTCAAACACAATGAACGACTTAAAAGCGTTCCCTTAATTAGTGAGTTAATCATTTAACTTTAAGTTATGTTTCCTCTTAATCTCAGTCCAACCTTATCTTACCTCAATCTTAATCCTTATCTCAGTCTTAGAATACAAACCATTCTTTAACTAGAAATGGTTGTGTGAGCCTCGATTTTAAACCCTATCCTATGTTAATTAAAGTTGATTAGGATCTAAACGGGTTTTAGGTCCACTTATAACCTAAGATTAATAACTATGTCACATAACAATAATTATTAAAACCTAAGCTAGCTCACTGGAACCTATTATGAGTCGCCACCTAATTTTGACCTAGATTAAATTTAGGAGAGTTCGGGTTCGGGGGCTTGATATTCGACTTATTTAGGGTTCAATTACTTTCATTACCCTCAGAAGTCGTTTTTCCCCTACTTAGTTTATTTACGGCTTATTACGAGTCGTTTTAACCTAAGTGCGCGAGCTTCTGTTTTTTTTGTGTTTTTAGCATTTTTTGACAGAAAATTAAAGTGAAATTGAAAGCTACCTAAACTAGGGTTTCGGAGGCGGAATTAGGTCAAATTTTGTTTCCGTCCGTAGCCACGGACCTAATGTCCGAGACCACGGACCCCAGTTAACCTAAATATACAGAAAAGTCGAAATTAAAGGAAAACGAAAATTTGCAAAGTCCGGGGCCACGGACAGGCTGTCCGTGGGCCCGGACATCATTAGAAAAAAACCTAAATTTTGAATTTTTAAATCCCGCCGCCGTCCGTGGGTGTCCGTGGTCTCGGACAACGCGTCCGAGGTCCCGGACCATAGGTCCGAGGTCACGGACCACCCACGGACAGGGGTTTTCAGAAGGTTCCCGAGGGTGTTTTGAGCTCAAATTTTAAGGGTGTGTAGCCTGAAAGATGTACAAGACGTTAGTGATTGAAAGTTTTCAATTTGAATTCGAATTAAGCACGAAACTTAGCAAACAAGTTATCTGACAGAGGCTTAAACAAACAGCAATACAGAAGCCCACGAAGGTTAGTTTGAGCTCAAATTTCGAGGCAAGACAGATAATACCGTGGAGAATTAGGGAGGCTGAGTTTCTACCTGTTTTACCTTCGGATTCACAACGTTTCTTCACACCGGGATTCGTCAAGTGCTTCGTTGATGGTAGACCCGAAGGGACTTCGAACCAGGCTTCTGGTTGTTGGTTGTTCTTGCTGTTCTTCACGTTTTGGTGGTGTTTTTGTGGGGTTTTGATGATTATTGGTGCCTTGGGAATTGGAAAACGTGTTTAGATGATGATTTCGGGGGATTTTCGGTATGATTTGGGTGGCCGGGTGTTGGAAAACGTGAGAGAGAGAGAGGAGGCTGCCTTTTCTGACTCTCTAGGGTTCTTGAGTATGTGAGGTTCTGATTTTATCCAAAAACCTATCCCCTTATATAGACTTTCTTAAAGATAAAGAGAATCTAGTAAAAGTAAGATTTTTCGATATTTTAACTGAGTAACTTCCCAAAGGATTTTGCTATGAAATTTTAACCACATGTCAAGAATGGATATTATGAATTTTCTGAGGTGGAAACGAATTTTTTAAATGCTGGAGCATTTTTAAATTGAATTTCTCGTCAGATTCAATCAGAAATTGCTAGAAAATTATTGGAAATTCGAAAAATCAAAATTCCAACGCCATTATGCTTAAAATGTCATCCTCTATCATGGGTTAAAATATCAAAGCATTTCGAGCTGATTTGGGCACCCTTTGGAGGAGAGAGAAAGCCTATAGGAGAACTCAGAAGCCTTAAAAATTACGAAAACGCCCCTGACAATGACGAAGCTGCTCCCCAGGCCCTGGAACACGCCGATCAGGCCGGAGTCTCTTACTGTTTGATGGAGATGGCTCTCACAACCTCGTAGACCTTAACCAGGGGGTCAAAATTTTGGGTATAACAGATTGCCCCCCGTCAACTGGACTTTGTAACGAATGTGAAAAGTCTGGTTGATGCTTGAGTGGTGCCCCAAAATTTTGGACTCCACAGAATCCTCCACGTTGTGTGAAACCGGGTTAACGATGCCCAGCAATTCGGAGGCGCTGACTACCAAAGCTACAAAGCATTGTCGAGCTATTCTAAGGCGCTGACTACCTAAGCTACAAAGCATTGTCAAGCTATTCTAAGGCGCTGACTACCTAAAATGATGAAAAATGTCAAGCTATTCTAAGGCGTTGACTGCCTGAAATGATGATATGCTGTCGAGCTATTCTAAGGCGCTGACTACCTAAAGTGGTGAAAATGATGTCAAGCTATTCTAAGGCGTTGACTGCCTAGGGTGTGAAAACTGGATGCAAATGCAAGAATGCTGAAATGCTAATGATGCAAATGATGCTGATACTGGTGATAATGCCGATGGTGTTGATGATGTTGATGATGCTGATGATGCTGATGATGCTCGGATGCTTCTGGGGGACCGAAACCCGTTCCAATGCTCCTGGTTGGTATACTATGGGGACTTATTGCCTCTGCCCACCAACTGGGGTGCTGGGATAACTTCTAGATTACCAAGGGGACTTATTGCCACTGCCCACTAGTTGTTTCTCCCAAGAAGTTGACATGAAGATGGGGACTTATTGCCTCTGCCCCGCCAACTTAGATCACGCTCTACCTCGCACTGAAGATGATACTAGGTCTCGTACCGGTCTCGCACTGGATGATGACGCTCGGTCTCGCTCTGAAGAAGATGATGGGTCTCGCACGGAAGATGATACTAGGTCTCGTACTGGTCTCGCACTGGATGATGATGCTCGGTCTCGCTCTGAAGAAGATGATGGGTCTCGCACGGAAGATGATACTAGGTCTCGTACTGGTCTCGCACTGGATGATGACGCTCGGTCTCGCACTGAAGAAGATGATGGGTCTCGCACGGAAGATGATACTAGGTCTCGTACTGGTCTCGCACTGGATGATGACGCTCGGTCTCGCTCTGAAGAAGATGATGGGTCTCGCACGGAAGATGATACTAGGTCTCGTACTGGTCTCGCACTGGATGATGACGCTCGGTCTCGCTCTGAAGAAGATGATGGGTCTCGCACGGAAGATGATACTAGGTCTCGTACTGGTTGAAGATGCTGGGTCTCGCACTGAAAGAGGAATCTGCAGGGCCTTGCACCGATTTTGGGTCTCGAACTCAAAATAAGTTAGGAGGATAATGGTCTCGTGCAAATGGTAAAAACTGATCACTGGAGTGCCAAACATGGCAATGACGATAAGATGTACACAATCAAAATATATGAAAGATACTCGTCCGAAACAGGAATTTGTTGGAAAAGGTGCCAAACGTGGCAGTGTTTGAAGAAAATTCTGTTTACTGAAAAGGAAGGTGAAATTATCATTTCTGACCATAGATTTCGGACTTGTAATTTATCTCCTAGGAGATGAACATGCCATCGGTGGGGTATAGTGTATGATGTAAAGGTAAGGGCTTATGTGGGCCTGTGTAGTGGTTTGGGCTTGTGTGGTGTATGGTGTGAAAGTAAAGGCTTATGTGGGCTTGTGGTGTTTGATGTGCAGGAAAAGGCTTTTGTGGGCTTGTGGTGTTTGATGTGCAGGTAAAGGCTTTTGTGGGCCTGTGTAGTGGTGGTGTGGAGGTAAGGGCTTTGGGTTCCAATTGGTGTTGTCATAGCAATTGTTGGAACCAACAATTGCCCCCAGTATTTCCCTTAAGACAATCTGAGCTAGAGTTCATGGCAATCGATCGGAACGATCGATTGCCCCCAGTATTTTCTTTTATTAAACGTGCGAACGAGTCTCGTCCTCACAGGGTCAAGGCTTATGTTTTCACGTGGTGTTTCCTAACCTACACTCGGCGTGTTTGGTGTTTGCACTCGTTCCTCCCCTACGGTCACAACTTCTAGACCATTGAATTCGATATTTGATGAATTTACGCATTCGATCTGTTACTTTCACGTGATTAGATACACAACTATCAAGTAGGAAGTCTTTAAAGCTTATAACATGGCCATGGGGTGTGATGAAAGACAACGGGACCATGGAGGGATATTTCAGGTATGTGGAGCTATAAGGGTGACCAAAGCTGCAACTTCCACCTTCTCTCGGACTTGTCTTCTTTGCCTTGAAGTCGTTTGGCTACTTCGTGATGACTTCGCTTATGAGCTTGGAACTTAGAACTTTTGGGTTGTTCCTTGCGCCTTCTCTCTTTCTACTGATTTTGGATTACTTCGAGGCTTTCCAGGTTTGCCTTTCTTTGAATCTCTTTTCCTCCGGGGTTCTTGTGTTTCCCGGTTTTGAACTTTGAGAGCTGTTTTTGATGTTAGCGCATTTGGATCCTGTGCCACTTTGGGGCCATTTGCGGATCACTCCGTCATGCTGGTAGCAGTTCTGCTTCTTTGGACTTGTGAAGTTGCTGTTCGGAAGTCGGGCTCCTTGCATCCTTTGGTCACCGGGTCGGGTATTCACCATTGGCTGGCTTATTCTGTGGAGTTTGTAGTGTTGTAAAAGAGGTCATATATCAAAAGCTCAGCGGGGGTGCCTAGGGTTTAATGACAGGGTTTGCAAGCTTTTGGCCATGTGGTGCTGTACCTAGGTGCTTGTCATTCCTGATAGTTGTATATCCGTTCTTTGTTACTTTTCACAGGTCTAAGCGTAAATTTACAAATTATCTCCTTCGGTCGGAGTTATGCCGTTTACCTCACCTTTGGATGTGGTCTCACCGGAGTCGTGTAAAAATGACACGCTCGTTTGCTCATGGTTTTTCCGCTCAAGACACTCTCGCGAGATTTTCACTCCGAAACTCGTTCGCACATTTAAACAAAAGATAAAAGATGACGAACTTAAACTTAGATTGCCCCTAGTATTGATTTTGGGGTTTGCGACAACAATTCAATAGATGTGGACCTTGAACCTCTTTGTGGGTTGTGAGTTGAGTGTTTGGTTAGGCATGTTCAGATTTTCAGAAACAAAATGTAAGTCTTTGTATTCCGTTGCATAGTCAGAAAATGATTACTTCGTGATCCTTGAAAAACGTGAGTGCTCTTTTTTTTAGTTTTTCGAATTAATGAATAATGCTTTGCACAAAGATTATGGAACTATGTTTTATTCAACAAGAAGAATAATGTTGGAAATTACAAACTCAGGAAAACTACCGAAAATGGTCAAGGGAACTAACTACTACAAAAGTTGAAAGACAACTAATCAAGAAAAGAAATGCAACATT
This sequence comes from Limonium bicolor, assembly GCA_023374045.1. Lineage (NCBI taxonomy): Eukaryota > Viridiplantae > Streptophyta > Magnoliopsida > Caryophyllales > Plumbaginaceae > Limonium > Limonium bicolor. Next base: position 114,565,482 of record CM041778.1, read on the forward strand.
TTTGATGATGCTTGGGCACGCGTGCTCTACGCTCTCCACCATGTTCTTAGAATTGGAGCCCTTGGTCAATTAGATCCTGGATTCTGTGTTGTAGGGCCCTGCAGTGGTCAGTGTCGTGACCGGGCAGCTGGTGGAAGTGACAAAATTGATTAAGATCCTTCCCCAAATGAGTAGTTCCTGGCCTTAGGGTGAGCGGTTGCATCGGATATCTTCCTCGAAGCTCTTCAAGTGCTTGTCTTGGTGTTCGACCGATGTCTGTAAACTCTCTCTGTCGAGAATTCCGTCGGGGTGGTTCTACTGTCCCAATGCTCCAACCAGGTCCTCTTGACTGTTGATCACTGACTTCCTCATGTCGCCTGGTTCTCTTGCGAGTGCAGCTTTGGATGCAAGTTGCTGCTCCCGGTTGCCTAATCACTTTCCTGAGTTCCGTAGCAATTTCTTTGACATTCCCCTTCGATCCTCGGACCCTAACAGAGCCAACTTCAATGCAGTCATAAAGGGTGTTGAGAAGCCTGTCCACTAACTCATCCCGAGCTTGACGTTCGGACTCGAGGGAAAGAGCCTTTTCTTTCAACTCTTTGATAACGGCAACGTAGTTAGATTCCACGGCGTCCATGGCAGCACTATGCCTCTGTTCCATGGCTTCAATGGTGGCCATGTGCTTTTGTTCCAAAATTGCGAGCTGGGCTTCCATGTCGACTGGACCGCACTTAGGACTTGAGTCTACCTGTGTCCAAGGTGTCCATTATTAGCTAACAAAAGGAAGTGGGCTGAAACATGACGCTTCACAAGATAGATCGAAACAGACTTAGGCTGAAAGCAAGTGGGCCAGGATACCCAGAAAGTGAGGTGTTTGAGCTGGAGTATCTTTCAGACTGTGAACTGGAATTTGGACTGAAATCTAAACAGATGGCTTTGATTGGGCCTGCGAGGTGACACCTAGACCTAGGGTTTTGGGTTAGGGTCATGATAAGAAGTCTACCTAGACCAGAATGAGCCCTTGGGCCGGAATGTGTTTGGGCCTGAAGTGAGGCACATGGGCTGGAATGGTCCCTAAATCACAAATGGGCCTAACTTCTTTGGGCCAGAGAAGATGGTTGCGAAGCCGAAGAAGGACTTGTGGGTAATTTAAAGTTCAGGTGAATTTTTTTTTATGGGCCTATAAATAATTGGATAATTCAAATTGGGCCAGAAGAGAAATCACCTAAGTCTAAGCTTTTGGGCCGAAGCCCGAATGACTCACATATTAAACCAAACGGGACCTCTGGGCCGCAAACAAATAGAGCCGCCAATTCGGGTTGGGCTAGGTTAATGTAGGAAAAGTTCCTATCAATCTGTAGGCTGTGTAATGGGCCGATCATACAAGCAAACAAGGCCCACACAAATTCAACATGTCCTCACTAGACGTTTAAATCCAAACGGGTATGGATCGATCCGGAGAGGTGCTTGGGGCATGGGCCCAGGTCACCTCAAAGGAATAGGGCTTGCACGCTATTCTCTTTGGGCTTCCCCACTTTTTCCACATCACCTGAAGGTGTGCGTCTACGGTCAGGTCTTTGACTGACCAAACAATGGGCTAGGTAAGGGTACTGCCAGGAAAATGCTTGGGGCTAAAGCCCAGGTATAAAGGGGGTGTGGTTAGACGACACCCTCCTCTTTTCCCCCACTTATTCACATCACCTAAAAGGTGTGAGTCCCTGACAGGGGACCCTCAAACGGGTCCCGGGGTAGAACCGGTTTGTGTGGACCCTCGCTCTCATATGATGCAAGGGTGCAAAAATTAAAGTGCGCACAAAAGTAAACAAACAAAGTAATAAAGCCATAAATAAACATTTTCGAGTTAAGCCCTCTTTCTTAAAATTAAAACAAGTTAAAATTAAGAAGTTGTCCCCAGCAGAGTCGCCAGTCTGTGAGCCTCGATTTTAAACCCTATCCTATGTTAATTAAAGTTGATTAGGATCTAAACGGGTTTTAGGTCCACTTATAACCTAAGATTAATAACTATGTCACATAACAATAATTATTAAAACCTAAGCTAGCTCACTGGAACCTATTATGAGTCGCCACCTAATTTTGACCTAGATTAAATTAGGAAAGGAGAGTTCGGGTTCGGGGGCTTGATATTCGACTTATTTAGGGTTCAATTACTTTCATTACCCTCAGAAGTCGTTTTTCCTCTACTTAGTTTATTTACGGCTTATTACGAGTCGTTTTAACCTAAGTGCGCGAGCTTCTGTTTTTTTTTGTTTTTTAGCATTTTTTGACAGAAAATTAAAGTGAAATTGAAAGCTACCTAAACTAGGGTTTCGGAGGCGGAATTAGGTCAAATTTTGTTTCCGTCCGTAGCCACGGACCTAATGTCCGAGACCACGGACCCCAGTTAACCTAAATATACAGAAAAGTCGAAATTAAAGGAAAACGAAAATTTGCAAAGTCCGGGGCCACGGACAGGCTGTCCGTGGGCCCGGACATCATTAGAAAAAACCTAAATTTTGAATTTTTAAAATCCCGCCGCCGTCCGTGGGTGTCCGTGGTCTCGGACAACGCGTCCGAGGTCCCGGACCATAGGTCCGAGGTCACGGACCACCCACGGACAGGGGTTTTCAGAAGGTTCCCGAGGGTGTTTTGAGCTCAAATTTTAAGGGTGTGTAGCCTGAAAGATGTACAAGACGTTAGTGATTGAAAGTTTTCAATTTGAATTCGAATTAAGCACGAAACTTAGCAAACAAGTTATCTGACAGAGGCTTAAACAAACAGCAATACAGAAGCCCACGAAGGTTAGTTTGAGCTCAAATTTCGAGGCAAGACAGATAATACCGTGGAGAATTAGGGAGGCTGAGTTTCTACCTGTTTTACCTTCGGATTCACAACGTTTCTTCACACCGGGATTCGTCAAGTGCTTCGTTGATGGTAGACCCGAAGGGACTTCGAACCAGGCTTCTGGTTGTTGGTTGTTCTTGCTGTTCTTCACGTTTTGGTGGTGTTTTTGTGGGTTTTGATGATTATTGGTGCTTGGGAATTGGAAAACGTGTTTAGATGATGATTTCGGGGGATTTTCGGTATGATTTGGGTGGCCGGGTGTTGGAAAACGTGAGAGAGAGAGAGGAGGCTGCCTTTTCTGACTCTCTAGGGTTCTTGAGTATGTGAGGTTCTGATTTTATCCAAAAACCTATCCCCTTATATAGACTTTCTTAAAGATAAAGAGAATCTAGTAAAAGTAAGATTTTTCGATATTTTAACTGAGTAACTTCCCAAAGGAATTTTGCTATGAAATTTTAACCACATGTCAAGAATGGATATTATGAATTTTCTGAGGTGGAAACGAATTTTTTAAATGCTGGAGCATTTTTAAATTGAATTTCTCGTCAGATTCAATCAGAAATTGCTAGAAAATTATTGGAAATTCGAAAAATCAAAATTCCAACGCCATTATGCTTAAAATGTCATCCTCTATCATGGGTTAAAATATCAAAGCATTTCGAGCTGATTTGGGCACCCTTTGGAGGAGAGAGAAAGCCTATAGGAGAACTCAGAAGCCTTAAAAATTACGAAAACGCCCCTGACAATGACGAAGCTGCTCCCCAGGCCCTGGAACACGCCGATCGGGCCGGAGTCTCTTACTGTTTGATGGAGATGGCTCTCACAACCTCGTAGACCTTAACCAGGGGGTCAAAATTTTGGGTATAACAGATTGCCCCCCGTCAACTGGACTTTGTAACGAATGTGAAAAGTCTGGTTGATGCTTGAGTGGTGCCCCAAAATTTTGGACTCCACAGAATCCTCCACGTTGTGTGAAACCGGGTTAACGATGCCCAGCAATTCGGAGGCGCTGACTACCAAAGCTACAAAGCATTGTCGAGCTATTCTAAGGCGCTGACTACCTAAGCTACAAAGCATTGTCAAGCTATTCTAAGGCGCTGACTACCTAAAATGATGAAAATAATGTCAAGCTATTCTAAGGCGTTGACTGCCTGAAATGATGATATGCTGTCGAGCTATTCTAAGGCGCTGACTACCTAAAGTGGTGAAAATGATGTCAAGCTATTCTAAGGCGTTGACTGCCTGAAATGATGATATGCTGTCGAGCTATTCTAAGGCGCTGACTACCTAAAGTGGTGAAAATGATGTCAAGCTATTCTAAGGCGTTGACTGTCTAGGGTGTGAAAACTGGATGCAAATGCAAGAATGCTGAAATGCTAATGATGCAAATGATGCTGATACTGGTGATAATGCCGATGGTGTTGATGATGTTGATGATGCTGATGATGCTGATGATGCTCGGATGCTTCTGGGGGACCGAAACCCGTTCCAATGCTCCTGGTTGGTATACTATGGGGACTTATTGCCTCTGCCCACCAACTGGGGTGCTGGGATAACTTCTAGATTACCAAGGGGACTTATTGCCACTGCCCACTAGTTGTTTCTCCCAAGAAGTTGACATGAAGATGGGGACTTATTGCCTCTGCCCCGCCAACTTAGATCACGCTCTACCTCGCACTGAAGATGATACTAGGTCTCGTACCGGTCTCGCACTGGATGATGACGCTCGGTCTCGCTCTGAAGAAGATGATGGGTCTCGCACGGAAGATGATACTAGGTCTCGTACTGGTCTCGCACTGGATGATGATGCTCGGTCTCGCTCTGAAGAAGATGATGGGTCTCGCACGGAAGATGATACTAGGTCTCGTACTGGTTCGCACTGGATGATGACGCTCGGTCTCGCACTGAGAAGATGATGGGTCTCGCACGGAAGATGATACTAGGTCTCGTACTGTTAAGATGCTGGATGATGACGCTCGGTCTCGCTCTGAAGAAGATGATGGGTCTCGCATGGAAGATGATACTAGGTCTCGTACTGGTCTCGCACTGGATGATGACGCTCGGTCTCGCACTGAAGAAGATGATGGGTCTCGCACGGAAGATGATACTAGGTCTCGTACTGGTTGAAGATGCTGGGTCTCGCACTGAAAGAGGAATCTGCAGGGCCTTGCACCGATTTTGGGTCTCGAACTCAAAATAAGTTAGGAGGATAATGGTCTCGTGCAAATGGTAAAAACTGATCACTGGAGTGCCAAACATGGCAATGACGATAAGATGTACACAATCAAAATATATGAAAGATACTCGTCCAAAACAGGAATTTGTTGGAAAAGGTGCCAAACATGGCAGTGTTTGAAGAAAATTCTGTTTACTGAAAAGGAAGGTGAAATTATCATTTCCTGACCATAGATTTCGGACTTGTAATTTATCTCCTAGGAGATGAACATGCCATCGGTGGGGTATAGTGTATGATGTAAAGGTAAGGGCTTATGTGGGCCTGTGTAGTGGTTTGGGCTTGTGTGGTGTATGGTGTGAAAGTAAAGGCTTATGTGGGCTTGTGTGTTTGATGTGCAGGAAAGGCTTTTGTGGGCTTGTGGTGTTTGATGTGTGGTGGTGTGGAGGTAAGGGCTTTGGGTTCCAATTGGTGTTGTCATAGCAATTGTTGGAACCAACAATTGCCCCCAGTATTTCCCTTAAGACAATCTGAGCTAGAGTTCATGGCAATCGATCGGAACGATCGATTGCCCCCAGTATTTTCTTTTATTAAACGTGCGAACGAGTCTCGTCCTCACAGGGTCAAGGCTTATGTTTTCACGTGGTGTTTCCTAACCTACACTCGGCGTGTTGTGTTTGGTGTTTGCACTCGTTCCTCCCCTACGGTCACAACTTCTAGACCATTGAATTCGATATTTGATGAATTTACGCATTCGATCTGTTACTTTCACGTGATTAGATACACAACTATCAAGTCGGAAGTCTTTAAAGCTTATAACATGGCCATGGGGTGTGATGAAAGACAACGGGACCATGGAGGGATATTTCAGGTATGTGGAGCTATAAGGGTGACCAAAGCTGCAACTTCCACCTTCTCTCGGACTTGTCTTCTTTGCCTTGAAGTCGTTTGGCTACTTCGTGATGACTTCGCTTATGAGCTTGGAACTTAGAACTTTTGGGTTGTTCCTTGCGCCTTCTCTCTTTCTACTGATTTTGGATTACTTCGAGGCTTTCCAGGTTTGCCTTTCTTTGAATCTCTTTTCCTCCGGGGTTCTTGTGTTTCCCGGTTTTGAACTTTGAGAGCTGTTTTTGATGTTAGCGCATTTGGATCCTGTGCCACTTTGGGGCCATTTGCGGATCACTCCGTCATGCTGGTAGCAGTTCTGCTTCTTTGGACTTGTGAAGTTGCTGTTCGGAAGTCGGGCTCCTTGCATCCTTTGGTCACCGGGTCGGGTATTCACCATTGGCTGGCTTATTCTGTGGAGTTTGTAGTGTTGTAAAAGAGGTCATATATCAAAAGCTCAGCGGGGGTGCCTAGGGTTTAATGACAGGGTTTGCAAGCTTTTGGCCATGTGGTGCTGTACCTAGGTGCTTCGTCATTCCTGATAGTTGTATATCCGTTCTTTGTTACTTTTCACAGGTCTAAGCGTAAATTTACAAATTATCTCCTTCGGTCGGAGTTATGCCGTTTACCTCACCTTTGGATGTGGTCTCACCGGAGTCGTGTAAAAATGACACGCTCGTTTGCTCATGGTTTTTCCGCTCAAGACACTCTCGCGAGATTTTCACTCCGAAACTCGTTCGCACATTTAAACAAAAGATAAAAGATGACGAACTTAAACTTAGATTGCCCCTAGTATTGATTTTGGGGTTTGCGACAACAATTCAATAGATGTGGACCTTGAACCTCTTTGTGGGTTGTGAGTTGCAGTGTTTGGTTAGGCATGTTCAGATTTTCAGAAACAAAATGTAAGTCTTTGTATTCCGTTGCATAGTCAGAAAATGATTACTTCGTGATCCTTGAAAAACGTGAGTGCTCTTTTTTTTAGTTTTTCGAATTAATGAATAATGCTTTGCACAAAGATTATGAAAATGGAACTATGTTTTATTCAACAAGAAGAATAATGTTGGAAATTACAAACTCAGGAAAACTACCGAAAATGGTCAAGGGAACTAACTACTACAAAAGTTGAAAGACAACTAATCAAGAAAAGAAATGCAACATTTTTGATGATGCTTGGGCACGCGTGCTCTACGCTCTCCACCATGTTCTTAGAATTGGAGCCCTTGGTCAATTAGATCCTGGATTCTGTGTTGTAGGGCCCTGCAGTGGTCAGTGTCGTGACCGGGCAGCTGGTGGAAGTGACAAAATTGATTAAGATCCTTCCCCAAATGAGTAGTTCCTGGCCTTAGGGTGAGCGGTTGCATCGGATATCTTCCTCGAAGCTCTTCAAGTGCTTGTCTTGGTGTTCGACCGATGTCTGTAAACTCTCTCTGTCGAGAATTCCGTCGGGGTGGTTCTACTGTCCCAATGCTCCAACCAGGTCCTCTTGACTGTTGATCACTGACTTCCTCATGTCGCCTGGTTCTCTTGCGAGTGCAGCTTTGGATGCAAGTTGCTGCTCCCGGTTGCCTAATCACTTTCCTGAGTTCCGTAGCAATTTCTTTGACATTCCCCTTCGATCCTCGGACCCTAACAGAGCCAACTTCAATGCAGTCATAAAGGGTGTTGAGAAGCCTGTCCACTAACTCATCCCGAGCTTGACGTTCGGACTCGAGGGAAAGAGCCTTTTCTTTCAACTCTTTGATAACGGCAACGTAGTTAGATTCCACGGCGTCCATGGCAGCACTATGCCTCTGTTCCATGGCTTCAATGGTGGCCATGTGCTTTTGTTCCAAAATTGCGAGCTGGGCTTCCATGTCGATTGGACCGCACTTAGGACTTGAGTCTACCTGTGTCCAAGGTGTCCATTATTAGCTAACAAAAGGAAGTGGGCTGAAACATGACGCTTCACAAGATAGATCGAAACAGACTTAGGCTGAAAGCAAGTGGGCCAGGATACCCAGAAAGTGAGGTGTTTGAGCTGGAGTATCTTTCAGACTGTGAACTGGAATTTGGACTGAAATCTAAACAGATGGCTTTGATTGGGCCTGCGAGGTGACACCTAGACCTAGGGTTTTGGGTTAGGGTCATGATAAGAAGTCTACCTAGACCAGAATGAGCCCTTGGGCCGGAATGTGTTTGGGCCTGAAGTGAGGCACATGGGCTGGAATGGTCCCTAAATCACAAATGGGCCTAACTTTCTTTGGGCCAGAGAAGATGGTTGCGAAGCCGAAGAAGGACTTGTGGGTAATTTAAAGTTCAGGTGAATTTTTTTTATGGGCCTATAAATAATTGGATAATTCAAATTGGGCCAGAAGAGAAATCACCTAAGTCTAAGCTTTTGGGCCGAAGCCCGAATGACTCACATATTAAACCAAACGGGACCTCTGGGCCGCAAACAAATAGAGCCGCCAATTCGGGTTGGGCTAGGTTAATGTAGGAAAAGTTCCTATCAATCTGTAGGCTGTGTAATGGGCCGATCATACAAGCAAACAAGGCCCACACAAATTCAACATGTCCTCACTAGACGTTTAAATCCAAACGGGTATGGATCGATCCGGAGAGGTGCTTGGGGCATGGGCCCAGGTCACCTCAAAGGAATAGGGCTTGCACGCTATTCTCTTTGGGCTTCCCCACTTTTTCCACATCACCTGAAGGTGTGCGTCTACGGTCAGGTCTTTGACTGACCAAACAATGGGCTAGGTAAGGGTACTGCCAGGAAAATGCTTGGGGCTAAAGCCCAGGTATAAAGGGGGTGTGGTTAGACGACACCCTCCTCTTTTCCCCCACTTATTCACATCACCTAAAAGGTGTGAGTCCCTGACAGGGGACCCTCAAACGGGTCCCGGGGTAGAACCGGTTTGTGTGGACCCTCGCTCTCATATGATGCAAGGGTGCAAAAATTAAAGTGCGCACAAAAGTAAACAAACAAAGTAATAAAGCCATAAATAAACATTTTCGAGTTAAGCCCTCTTTCTTAAAATTAAAACAAGTTAAAATTAAGAAGTTGTCCCCAGCAGAGTCGCCAGTCTGTGAGCCTCGATTTTAAACCCTATCCTATGTTGATTAAAGTTGATTAGGATCTAAACGGGTTTTAGGTCCACTTATAACCTAAGATTAATAACTATGTCACATAACAATAATTATTGAAACCTAAGCTAGCTCACTGGAACCTATTATGAGTCGCCACCTAATTTTGACCTAGATTAAATTAGGAAAGGAGAGTTCGGGTTCGGGGGCTTGATATTCGACTTATTTAGGGTTCAATTACTTTCATTACCCCTCCTAGGTCGTTTTTCCTCTACTTAGTTTAATTACGGCTTATTACGAGGTCGTTTTAACCTAAGTGCGCGCTTCTGTTTTTTTGTGTTTTTTAGCATTTTTTGACAGAAAATTAAAGTGAAATTGAAAGCTACCTAAACTAGGGTTTCGGAGGCAGAATTGGAGAATTAGGTCAAATTTGTTTCCGTCCGTAGCCACGGACCTAATGTCCGAGACCACGGACCCCAGTTAACCTAAATATACAGAAAAGTCGAAATTAAAGGAAAACGAAAATTTGCAAAGTCCGGGGCCACGGACAGGCTGTCCGTGGGCCCGGACATCATTAGAAAAACCTAAATTTTGAATTTTCAAAATCCCGCCGCCGTCCGTGGGCGTCCGTGGTCTCGGACACGCGTCCGAGGTCCCGGACCATAGGTCCGAGGTCACGGACCACCCACGGACAGGGGTTTTCAGAAGGTTCCCGAGGGTGTTTTGAGCTCAAATTTTATGGGTGTGTAGCCTGAAAGATGTACAAGACGTTAGTGATTGAAAGTTTTCAATTTGAATTCGAATTAAGCACGAAACTTAGCAAACAAGTTATCTGACAGAGGCCTAAATAAACAGCAATACAGAAGCCTACGAAGGTTAGTTTGAGCCCAAATTTGAGGCAAGACAGATAATACCGTGGTGAATCAGGGAAGTGGAGTTTCTACCTGTTTTACCTTCGGATTCACAACGTTTCTTCACACCGGGACTCGTCGAGTGCCGTTGATGGCAGACCCGAGAGGATTTCGACCCAAGCTTCTGGTTGTTGTTGTTCTTGCTGTTCTTCACGTTTTAGAGGTGTTTTTGTGAGGTTTTGATGATTATTGGTGCTTTGGGGATTGGAAAACGTGTTTAGATGGTGATTTCGGGGGATTTTCAGTATGATTTGGGTGGCCGGATGTTGGAAAACGTGAGAGAGAGAGAGGAGGCCGTGTTTTCTGACTCTCTAGGGTTCTTCAGCATGTGAGGTTCTGATTTTATCCAAAAACCTATCCCCTTATATAGACTTTCTTAAAGATAAAGAGAATCTAGTAAAAGTAAGATTTTTCGATATTTTAACTGAGTAACTTCCCAAAGGAATTTTGCTATGAAATTTTAACCACATGTCAAGAATGGATATTATGAATTTTCTGAGGTGGAAACGAATTTTTTAAATGCTGGAGCATTTTTAAATTGAATTTCTCGTCAGATTCAATCAGAAATTGCTAGAAAATTATTGGAAATTCGAAAAATCAAAATTCCAACGCCATTATGCTTAAAATGTCATCCTCTATCATGGGTTAAAATATCAAAGCATTTCGAGCTGATTTGGGCACCCTTTGGAGGAGAGAGAAAGCCTATAGGAGAACTCAGAAGCCTTAAAAATTGCGAAAACGCCCCTGACAATGACGAAGCTGCTCCCCAGGCCCTGGAACACGCCGATCGGGCCGGAGTCTCTTACTGTTTGATGGAGATGGCTCTCACAACCTCGTAGACCTTAACTAGGGGGTCAAAATTTTGGGTATAACAGTAAGTAGGAGTTAAGTTGATGATAGGTAAATTAATCATTTAATTGTATGTGTATAATAGGATTTGATTTGTGACACCGGAAGGACGTTTGGAATTACGAACTACGGTGAACGGTATGGATTCCTCATATGCCCCGAATGCTATCATGGCTACTCTGATTTGTGTGTTGTGTGCTAATTGATCACCAATAAAGATAAATGCACGAATCGGAGTTAATATGCTTACTTGTGATTATGTAGTGTTGTATGATGTTGTATACTCTCTTTAATTCTTAGTTTGTATACTTCATGAAATGTACGGATGATATGATATGTATGTATGTTGTATTGTACCGTGACCGTTATTCATTGTGTTTGGACTTCTAACTTGTTCCTATAACAATCTAACCATCCTAACTTAAAATGGTAATTAAATTGGAATGAGTAGAAGTCGATAGTTTCGGCCACGCGTGAGGATGCGGAGTCACGAGAGGTTGGCTCCAATTCCTGACTCTTAAACTGGTCCGCGGCCCAAATCCCTTAAGTGGGTAGCATCCCGGATTAGTGAGTCAAGTAAATCCCGGATGTGGGGGGAGTAGTCCCCAAGGCCGGAGGTCCCGACGACTTGACTTGAGTTAAGTAAGTAAGTAAGAATGAGTAAGTAAAGTAAAAGAGAGGAGAAGTAAGTATTGTAAGTAAGAAGAAGTAAGTAATGAGTAAAAGAGGTAATAGCATTCCGATTAACCCGGATGCACAATTTGGCTAACCTTGTAAGGTAAGGTAAGTATTGTGGACTCTATTGTATTGTTGCCTTGAAGTGAATGATGTATTGTAATGTATGTATGATTGTATGTAAAGCATGTATTGCATGAGCAATGAACAAGCATGTTTGGTCGCCATTAGCGGCGTACCCTTGCTAGCAATCGGTATATGCGGAGTTCATGCGCAGCGTAAGCTGACCCCCTCGGGGGACCATTTTTAATATGAATGCAGGTGCTAGAGAGGGATGAAGCTGCTGAAGACTTAGTTTATTTTCTTGTCTTCTTTTTGGTTGTAAACATTGAATTGTGATGGGTGTACTAAAGTAGTACATGGCTGTAACTTTTGATTAGCCGGTGTACCATGTGGTACACCTTTTTGGATATTAACAGAATGGAGCATTGGTATAGCATGAGCATAGGATAGGAGCTCATTTTTGGGGTAAACTCGGAAGGTGTAATGAATACATGTTGAATACTCGGTAATCCTTTTGAGTGAATGTATTTGTAATCGGCAAGTTTATTTTAGTAGCTCGGTACCTATTGGCCATCAGACCGTCACTGTAGGTATGTAGCCTTGCTAGCCGTATGGGCGGTTAGCGCATTGTCTCACCCGCCGTAGTACCGTAGTAGTAATAAGTAGTAGTATTCTTCCGCTGCGAACTCATGGGATAACAGGACGATTAGACGGTAAGCATAGGATTAGCGGTTGGGGTGTTACAGTAATGCTCCTGCAACCTTTCAGAGGTGTATGATGTCCATCTTCTCTAACTTTCTAGAGAAGAGCATCGAGGTATTCATGGACAACTTCTCTGTCTTTGGTCTCACCTTTGAATCCTGCTTAGACAATTTGGATGACATTCTTGCTCGGTGTGAGGAAACTAACCTTATGCTTAACTGGGAAAAATGCCACTTCATGGTGAGAGAAGGGATAGTCCTCGGGAACAAAATTTCTTCAAGAGGTATTGAAGTCGACCAGGCCAAGGTCGAGGTCATTGAAAAACTGCCACCACCTACCTCTGTCAAGGACATAAGAAGTTTCCTTGGGCATGCCGGGTTTTATAGAAGGTTCATCAAAGATTTCTCAAAAATTTCGAAGCCTTTGTGTGACCTTTTGCCCAAGGATACTAAGTTCAACTTCACTGAGGAGTGTATGCAAGCCTTCAATACCCTTAAGGAGTGTCTCATCTCAGCCCCCATCGTAGTTTCACCAGATTGGAGCCTTCCATTTGAGATTATGTGTGATGCTAGTGACTACGCAGTGGGAGCAGCCTTGTGTTAGAAGAAGGAGAAAATTCTAAGGACCATCTACTATGCTAGCAGAACCCTAAATGAAGCTCAGAAAAATTATGCCACTACTGAGAAAGAGCTTCTAGCCGTGGTCTTTGCTTTGGATAAGTTCAGATCTTACCTCCGTGGGAGCAAAGTGATAGTCCACACAGATCACTCTGCTCTCAAATATCTGTTCACTAAGGAGGATGCCAAGCCCAGACTTCTCAGGTGGATCCTCCTACTGTAAGAATTTGAAATTGAAGTCAGAGATAAACCAGGAGTGCAAAATGTAGTGGCTAACCACTTATCTCGCATAGAAGCACCAGAGGATAGAGTGCCCATTAATGAATTCTTCCCGGATGAGTATCTCTTCATGCTCGGCCACACAAATGATCCTTGGTATGCAGACATGGCAAACTATTTAGCACGGGGAGTAGTGCCTCATAAGATGACCTATCAACAAAAGAAGAAATTCTTTGCAGATGTGAAGCACTACTATTGGGAGGACCCTTTCCTTTTAAAGGCCTGTGCAGATGGGATGGTTAGAAGGTGTGTGCCGACAGCCGAAGTGCAGGATATTCTGAAGCATTGTCACTCTCTTGAAGCTGGAGGACACCATGGGCCGGCAAGGACCGCAGCTAAGATTCTTCAATCAGAGTTCTTTTGGAAAACCCTTCACAAGGACTGTCATGCTTATGTTGCCTCTTGTGACCAATGCCAAAGACTTGGAAACACCTTCAGAAAGCATGAGATGCCTCTAAATGTCATTATTGAGGTGGAACCTTTTGACCTATGGGGAATTGACTTCATGGGCCCTTTTCCTTCATCTTTCTCGAATCTCTACATTTTGGTGGCAGTTGACTATGTCACCAAGTGGATAGAAGCCGTTACATCCCCCACTAGTGATGCTAAGGTGGTGATCAAGTTCTTGAAAAAGAACATCTTCACAAAGTTTGGAGTGTCGCGTGCTATAATTAGTGATGGCGGGTCTCACTTCTGCAATAAGCAGTTTGAAGCTTTAATGGGAAAGTATGGAGTGAGACACAAGGCAGCTCTACCTTACCATCCCCAAACTATTAGCCAAGCTGAGGTCACCAACCGAGAGCTGAAGTGGATCCTTCAGAAAACAGTCAATTCATCAAGGAAGGATTGGTCACTAAAGCTAGATGATGCACTATGGGCATATAGGACAGCTTATAAGACTCCCATCGGCATGTCTCCATACCGACTTGTCTTTGGAAAAGCTTGTCATCTACCAGTGGAGTTGGTGCACAAATCATTCTGGGCTGTGAAAGCATTGAACTTTGATCTGATGAGTGCGGCTGACAAGAGAAAATTCCAACTGACTGAATTGGAAGAGTTTTAAGAGGACGCATATAAGAACAACCGCATCTATAAGGAGAAAGCCAAGAGGTGGCATGATAAGATGATCCTTAGGCGGGAGTTCCATGTGGGAGATTGGGTTCTGTTTTACAATTCCAAGCTAAAGTTGTTCCCTGCCAAATTAAAATCTCATTGGGCTGGACCTTTCACTGTGTCAAATGTTACCCAATATGGATCAGTTGAGTTGAAGAACGCAAAAGGGCAAACTTTCATGGTAAATGGATCGAGGCTAAAGCATTATATGGGAGGTAATCTTGAGAAAGTCGAAGCTCGCGCCATCATTCTAAGAGACCCCTAGGTTTGATCTATGCTTACTGCGTCTAGCCAAAGACGTTAAAGAAGGGCAGCTCTCCGGGAGGCAGCCCGGATTCCATTTCATTTCATTTTCTTTTCATGTCTTTTTCGTTAGCTTATAAACTGCACAATATTTTGAACTCTTGTGAGTTAACGGGTTTTTTGAGCATTCCTTGGAATTGCATTTTTGTGCCCAATTGGTGTTGTTTGTGTTGTGAATACTTTGGAAACAGGTGTGCCCCTCTAAAAAAGGGATGGATTTCGGAACAATTTCAAAGGAAACTCTGGCGAAATTTTTTTAAGGACCTTTATCTCCAATGATCAAAGACTGCGCCACATCGACCCCGGACACTCTCAAGTGTGGGGGAATCCCGTCTTCAGTCTGCACCTTATCAGGGGAGTACTAGTTTCACCCTTCTTTTTAATTTTGCACAATACATATCATACACACTTTTTGTTAAACTCTATGCAAGTGCTTCAAAAAGGTCTTTTGGTTCTCCCTTCGTTATTCCCTGAACAATGAGGACATTGTCCCATTTAAGTGTGGGGGAGACGACCTTTTCTTTTTGCGCACTGCTCAGTTTCCTTATGCTTATCTATTGCTTCCACTTAGGAGTTACATTTAAATGTAAGCAAGTTTTTCTTTGAATTCTTGGGATTTTTCATAAAAAAATTTCAAAAAAATTCTCTCTTGAGGATCATGTATATGCGGTGCAGCCATAAAACCTTATCTTGGTGAATTTTTTTATTGCTTAGGGGTTCTTTCTAACTTCTCTCTTAGGGATTGCTAAGGGGTGCTTCTTCGTGAAAATATAAAAAGGGACTTGTGAGACACCATTGGTAACCAACAAAACGAGAGTTGAGTGTTCTTTAATGCAAAGGCTAAACGCCTAAATATATCTCCTCATCTCTTATGCAAAAGTGAAACAAATGCATACATCTATTTTTCCTTTTGTTTTCTCCTTAATGCCCATTCTTGAGAGAAGTTGGCCATGGTAAAAGTTCTTCAAGTTACCTAATCTTTATAACTTTGAAGCACTCTAGATCATACCCCGAAACTCTATATTTTTATTTTTACCCGAAGCACACCCATGTCACCACGATAAGGTTGGTTTGCACTCCTCAAGAGTATTTCACCAGTATGTTTAATAAAATCTAAGAATTCATTTAAACACTTGCTTGCTTTAAATATTCCTCCTTCTTGTGGGTTCATAGTTTTGCTTGAGGACAAGCAAAAAGATAAGTGTGGGGGAGTTGATAAGTGGTGAAATAATATATTTTTAAGGGTTGTTTCCACAAGTATTTTACATGATTTATAACATGGTTTCACCACGCAAGTAATTCCATTGTCTCACGCACGTAACTATGCTCCAGTGTTGATAGCAACGTGGGCTCCAGTACATTCTCGCTCAGGATTGGCTGCGAACGACGCTTTTACAAATAAACAAAGCGTGATATTTTTGGGGGTGAGATATAAAAGATAGACAGACGGAAGAAAAAGACAGAAGGACGGGAAAGACTCAACGCGAAAAGAAGAAACGGAAAGAAAGAAATAAAACAGAGGCGAAGAAAAAGAAAGCGACCAAAACGGGAAAACAGAAGAAGAAAAGAAAAGGAGGACCCATCTCCATTAAAGCTTCTTCAACAACCCATGGCTATCTCTTTTACTCTTTTTCTCTGTACTTCTTTAATGTCTGAGTAGTCCTATTTTGTACCCTTGGGATGGGGTTTGACCCTAAATCCCCAAACTAGCATGTAAAACCTAATTTGCTTAAATATTGTTGTTTTGTCTCTCTAAATTTAATTAATGTGCTAGATTGATCACCTTTGTGTATTTGTGGTTTCTTCTAGCTTCATACATTTGTGATTTAGAGATTTTGGCCAAGAGAGAGACAAACCCTAGATTTTTCCTTCTTTAATTAGTTGGTGGATTTAGTGCTATTGTTAAGGGCTTGTGTTTAATGCTATCTAGGGATGTTTATCCAACCTAACCGAAGGGTTTATTTAACTAGATAAGATTTGACTTCACTAGGATTTTAGAGTTAGTCATAACTTTAGTCCTAATAGACAACTAGAGCAAATTGGGATAAAATGTTATGTTTGAGAGTATTTGGGCGATTACACTCTCCGGGGTACATCTTCATTTCAATCCATTAAAATACCACTTTAGTTTAATTGTTTCCTATTTTTATTACTAAACCGAATCACTAAGCTTACCACCGGCTAAAACCATATTTTTACCGTTTTTAATTAAACAACTAAATACCGAGACTAGGGAGATAGAACCAATTTCCTTGAGGATACGACACTTGTTGTACTACATCGAATAGGTGCACTTGCCTACTCTTTGCATATATTTATATATTTTATGATACATATTATTTGCACAACCGGTGTCCGTTGTAATACCCCGAATTTTTGTAACCCTAATGGAAACCATAGATCCATAGGAATTATTACAGAACACTAGGAAACCCTAGTGGTCGAGAATCAACCAAGAAACCTTGGAGAAACCCTAATTCAGAAAGTTCCGAAAAACACTGAAATTTCAGGGAGTTACTTAGAGTCCAAGAAGCCCCGGTCAACTATGGTCAAACCTTGGTCAACCTTGGTCTAACCTCGGTCAAACATTGGACAATGGTCAAACCTTGGTCAATGGTCAACTTTGACCATGATGATGCAATGATGATGCAGTGGTGATGTAGTGATGATGTAGTGATGATGCAGTGATGATGTCGGCATGACATAATGATGATGTATGCGTCGAGGTGTCAAGAGATGATTAGTTACACATGGTCCAATCAAGAGAAGCCTTGTGTCATCTTCATTAATGACTAAACACCCTTAGGTGTCACTTTATCATTCGACAACAGTTGGAACCAATGAGGGTGAAACATGTGTCCTAACCTTATTAATTATTCTTGTCCTTATATAATCATGAAGATGATACGGTTTATCATCTTAATAATGAGGGGCGGCCACACATGTAGGGTGGAGATTAATCCAAGCAAAATATCTATGATCCAAGGGCAGTAAGTGAAGACATCTTTCTTAACCTCATCACTATTCACTATTCTTGTCTTATTCTCATTATTAGCCATGCCACTTGTCTCCTTCATTTAATATTGTCGGTTACACATGGATGGATGGGATTAGAGCTTGGCTAGGTGTCTCTCATCTAAGGGCTCCTTAAGGATAAGGCTTATCTCTTTAATCATTACACTTAGTTAATGAAGTAAAATGAACTCTTTTTGGAGTCCACTCACGCCATCTATAAGAGGGAGCTGGGTTCTGATTTCCTTGCCTTCTTCACACACCCTCAAGCCATTAGAATAAAATAGAAGCTCATAGAAGGCAACACCCACCATTAGAGAAGAGAATTCAAGCTAGAAATCAAGGAAAAACAAGATTTCAAGGAGGGAGAAGCAGCTGGTGACCTTGGGCGAATTGGTTGGTGGAAGAAATTGATTAACTTAGCTAAGGAACTTGTAAGGTCGTGGCTAGAATGGCAAGGAGAGTCCAGGTAACACTTATGCTCACCATTTCTTTCTTTAAACCCTGATTTTGAGCTTTAACTCTTGTTGATGGTAACTTCCGAACCCTAGCTTCTCTTGAGCTTAAATTTTGACAGTGTTCTTATATAGTTATTACTAGACTAAGATCAAAACTTAAGGCGAAAATACCTTTGGGAAGTAGGATAATTTCTAGGAAACTTTTAGGTAGGAAAAATGTGTTTTAAGACTCCATGAGTGATTTCGATGGGATTTTGTTGAGTTTGGTGTGTTATTATACCTATATTAACTCATAATAATTGATTATAGGTGGTGGGAACTCGTGGTTAGACATAAAAATGCTAGGTTAAGGTGGGAGGGCTTTAATGGTGCTTTAAGCCTTGAGACTTAGTTAAATAGGTTTCCGAGGTTATTTTGAGCTGAAATTTTAAGGGTAGTCTTATATTGTTAATTTAGATCTATGGTCAAAAATTCAGGTCGAAACTCATTTGGGAAGTCATTCGAATTATTAAGAAGTGATTTGGGTTAAAGGTGTGCTTTAAGCTTGTATAAGTGTAATTGTGTGTTGGTTATTGGATTTAATGGTTTATATGGTCATTATAGTCCTAATATGACTTGTGGATGAATTTTTAAGAGATGGTGAAGTGTAAAATATATAGGGAAGCCCTGTACGGTTATATGTGTGCTAAAACTTGGAAAGAAGGAAAATTGTGTTTAAGTATGGTTTGGGGTGTTTTGTTGCTTGGTTTAGCCTTGAAAGGGTTGGAATGATATTGGTTTGACTATTTATCAGAAAATATGATGTGGATATCTTAACCCCTTTTCTAAGGATGGTTGTGTGTAATATTCTTCTGGATGGTTTTGGAAATGATTTTTGAGTTATCCTTGTATTGAATGTTGATTTATGACTGATAAGAGATTGAGCTGGTTTCTGGTGAGTGGATGGTATATTCATGGGAGGATCTTATTATTACATGAATTGTGAAGAATCTATTTAAAAGTTTTACAAATTATGTTGATCGTGATTATGAACGTTGGATTGGAAATTGTATTGTGTGTGATACTATGTGATAGTGGACTTATTGGTTGGTTGGATGGTGATATTGAGAAAGGCTATGGTTAGCCTCATTGAGAAAAGCTATTTGAGCAACTGAATATTAAGTCATTTTATGGCTTGCCGTATTGGCGACTGATTATTAGACTCCTACCAATGAATTGGGGTCGTCCTATGTTCTACTCTTTGAGCTATGGTTAGCCTGAGGGGGTGTGCACACTTAAGGACATAGGGCCAGAGAATTGAGATTTGTGGATTTCACTATGTGATTCCAGTGGGGTGTTGAGATTTAACCGATTCACGAGGTACGAATGTGATGGTAATCCAAGGGCAGGTAAACTCTTCTGTGTGATATACTCTTATTGCATGCCTATGCTTGTGTGATGATGATGGATGCTTACTTGTTATGCAAAGAGTTTTAAAGAAAGAATGAATTTTTACAGGGTGTGATATTTGTTACTCAGCTTTGCTGACGTTTTCTGGTTTGTGCTTGTGGCCCCTTTGTGGGGTTGCTTGTTGGCCACAGATTTGTGTTTATGGTTGCTGGTCAAGTTGATTCTTTGTGTGATATTGCTCTTGAGCTTGGGACAAGGGAACACGCCTACATAATTAGGAATTTTATTTATTTGTAAGTGGCAAACTCCTTGGAGCATGTTCCGGGAGTTAGGGTGTAGGTGGATTAGCCTTAGCATCCACACTAGTTGGTGTGGGTGTGGCGGTAGCACTCCGGTTTGGCTTAGGTGCTATTTAGTCTTCCGCTGTAAAATATTGTAGAAAGTTGTACAAGTCAGTAAAACAAAAGGGTGTAAAAACCGGGGTGTTACATCCGTGGCCACGGACAACCCGTCCGTGGTCTCGGACCATAGGTCCGAGGTCCCGGACCACCCACGGACAGGGGTTTTCTGGTGGTTCCCGATGGTGTTTTCGGCTAAAAAAATTATGCACGTGTAGCCTGAAAGATGTACAGTACGTTAGTAATTGAAAGATTGCAATTTGAAGTCTGATTACGCACGAAACTTGACAAACAAATAACAAGGTAGAAGCGAAAGCAATTTACAGTACAGAAGCGTAAAAAGGTTAGTTTGAACCCAAAATTTGACAGAGAGTTAATAAGGTCGTGGAGAGTTAGAAAAGTAGAATTGCAACCTGTTTTACCTTCGAATTCAAGAGGATCCTTCACGTCGGGATTCTTCGGAGGCTCTGATGGTGCCGGTTCCGGACTGGGTTCAACCCGAGCTTCTGGTTGTTGATTGTCGAAGGTGTTCTTCACGTTTTGGAGGGGGGTTGGTTGATGTTTGATGATTTTTGATGTGTTGGGAATTGGAAAACGTGTTTTGGTGTTGATTTCGGTGAGATTTCGGTGTTGTTTTGGTGCTTGAAGGTGCAAAAACGTGGGAGACTGGCTATGGAGGAGAGTTTTGACTGCCTAGGGTTCTAAGAGCTTATGAGATTCTTCCTTTATCAAAAAACCTATCCCTTTATATAGACTTTCTTAAAGATAAAGAAAATCTAGTAAAAGTAAGATTTTTTGGCATTTTAATAAAATGACTTCCCAAAGGAATTTTGCTGTGAAATTTTAACCACGTGTCAAGGATGAAAATTATGATTTTTCTGAAGTGGAATCGGATTTTTTAAATGTTGGAATATTTTTAAATTGAATTTCTCGTCAGATTCAGTCAGAAATTGCTAGAAATTATTGGAAATTTGAAAAATCAAAATTCCAACGCCATTATGCTTAAAATGTCATCCTCTGTCATGGGTTAAAATTGCAAAGCATTTCAAGCTGATTTGGGCATCTTTTGGAGGAGAGAGAAAGACATAGGAGGTCTCGGGAGCCTTAAAAATTACGAAAACGCCTCTGACAACGACGAAACTGCTCCCCATGCTCTGGAATGTGCCGATCGAGGTAGAATTTCTCATTACTTGATCGAAGTGCCCCTCACAACACCAAAACCTCGTAGACCCTAACCAGGGGGTCAAAATTTTGGGTATAACAATGAGGATGGAGCGTCTAACTAATCGGACGCAGTTCATGACTGGATTGATCCAGTTTGAAGGAAAACCCATTGAAATAAGCACCTCTTGGAGGAAGGACCATTCTAATCTGTCATAGGCCTTGCTTAGGTCCAATTGAGAGCAAAATAACCTTTCTTAATGGCTTGATTCTTGTCTAAAAAATGCTAGAGCTCACCAGCTAAGATAATATTATCCGTGATAAGTCTTCCTTTCACAAAGCCATATTGATTATGCGAAATGAGGTGCGGGAGAATATGCTGAATTTTGTTCGCCAGGGTCTTAGAAGCAATCTTATACACAAAATTGCACAGGGCAATTGGTCTAAATTTGTCAATATCAATAGCTCCCGTCAACTTTGGAATAAGTGTGATATAATCATTAAGGGAATCCGGGAGGGGCTTCCTCTAAGGACAGGCAAGACCGCCTCAATTATCTAGTTGCCGATGATGTGCCAAAAATTGATGTAGAATTTGCCATTGAAGACATCTGGTCCAGGGGCTTTATCAGAGCCAAGATGTTTGACAGCTGATAAGATTTCCACTTTGGTATAAGGGCTAGAGAGCTCAGGTATAAATCTATCATTAAGACGTCCCTCCAGTGCCGAGATGAGATCCATATTAGTTGGAGGCTGTGTATAGGGGAACAAATCTTGAAAGTACTATCTAGCAATGGATTCAATACTATGCCAAGAATAATGCATAATTTGCCCAGGTCCCATAAGACCAAAAATTTCTTTGGATCTTTTTATAGAAGAAGCTCTAACATGAAAATAGCATGTATTCTTGTCTCCTTCTTTAATCCAAGTATCTCTAGATCTTTGTTTCCACCAGATTTCCTCACGGAAAGCAAGCATCTCAATTTCCATTAGTAATCTCTTTCGGTTGTTAATAGCTCCCAAGGAGCTATTATTAATCAAAATATTTCCAAGTTCTTTCTTCTTAGATTTAATCTTCCATTTTATTTAGATATAGACCAACCCTTCCATTCACTGAGCTTTCTAGCACACTGACTCAAGCTAGTGGTGATATCTGAATTTTGAGAACTCCACACATCAGCCACTATCTCAGCACATTTAGAATCCAAACACCAACCATTCTCAAATCTGAAGATTTTCGCCGGAATTTTGTGCTTACCAAAAAATCTGATAAACAAAGGGCAATGATCCGAATCTTCTCGTGGCAAATGCTCCACGGAAATATTAGGGAAGAGAATCAAGCCATTGGAAGAGCAGAAGACTCTATCCAATATACTATGAGAATTAAACTCACCTTCTCGACAGTTAGTATAGGTAGAACTCTCGCCAAAGAAGCCTATATCATGTAGATCACATTCTATTATAGCATTTCTAAAAGGAGACATCTACACCTCCTGTCGAACTCTTCCCCCAATCTTTTCAGAGGCAAACATAATCTGATTGAAGTCACCTGCTATCACCCATGGCAGATAGACTTGTTTACTGAGAAGAAGAAGTAATTTCCAAGAAAGATGTTTCAGGGTCCAATTAGACCACCCATAAAATCCTGTAAAGGCAAATTGTAGATCTCCAGGGAGAGTGATGACCGCGGATATATGGTGAGGTGATTGGGATATAAGAGAACACCCAATGAACTTCTTCCACAAAAGACAAAGTCCACCACTTCTACCTCTACTAGCAACAGCTATACCAAGATACTCAGGAAATTTGTCGAAAAATTTCTCCATATCTATCAAGGATTTGTGGGTTTCACTGAAAAAAAAAAGATATCCAGTTTGAGTTTGAAGATCATACTCTTAACCCAAGAGATTGCCTTGGGATGTCCCAATCCCCTGCAATTAAGAGTTAAGCAACTCATCAGAATGGCCAAATTGAAACCGTAAGATCCAATCAGCCAAGCAGACAGATGTGCCCACTCCTCTCAGACCCTATAATGCTCCATCCAACAGACCCACAAGACGCTTTACATACAGATGCGTCCTTGAGACTGAATCATATAGTCTCACCCGAAACCACTCTTTAACTGATCGAAACCTCTTAGCAGAGACCCAGACAAACACCCACTACTCTAAATCAAGGCTCAAAATTGATGCAGATGCACAGGGACCACCGCACTTAGATGATAACCAGACGGTAAAGACCTTCAGCCCTGACCCAATTCGCACTGATGGAGCCACTGTCCACAGCACCACAAGAAATTCAAACCCCGACGCTCCAAAGAATTAAACGAGAACCTATACCGACAAGAAGAACTAAACTCGGACAGGAATACCACTGCCCCTAATCCAAAATGGCTCTATTCAGGGACAACATCCTGACCAACACCTCGTAGATGAAGCGGCAACCAATCTCCCTTTCAGTTCCACTACCCTGAACTTTGAAAACTGGTAGAAAAAAGGCCAGCAAACGGACAGCCAGGACTCAAGACAATAACCAGATCAGATGAACCAGACAAACAGAGGCGCTCCAACCACAAGATTCTGCATACGCTAAACCAACACCAGCTTACTTCCAAGACTAACAAAACTCCAAACTGAGCCGATGACATCAGAAGCCAGACAACTCAAAAACAATTCGAAAGGAACCCACTGATGGGACCTGAACTAGTTCGAAGACCTCTACTCTTGACACTGCCCTGAGCGAAGGAAACAGATGAACAGAGGAGCTCCAAGACTAGATTTTGTAAACAAAGAACCAACTCCCAAACGCTGAGAAGAAGAGATGGATGAGAAACCCCTTCGCACTGATAAAATCACTCCTAAACAGAAATGAAAGGGAGGGACTAGGGAATCGCCTCCTAAATCGTCTCAGAGAGAACGATAATTTACTGTAGCCCTAAGCTAAGACGATCAGACATTGTCACCAGTTAATTCTGATATTTGACGTTGTTGTTCTATTGCTTATTTGGTGACACCCTTTTCCGATGTGTTTTAGTATCTGTCCGCATTTTACGCACCTTGTGTAGTAGAATTTCAAACAGTAAACAAGGAAACTCAAACCGGCGAGTGACAGCACAGCACTAGCCACTATTCTCTTTTCTTAGCATCAAACAATGGGATCAGATAATTTGAAATGTGCTTTTGTTAATAGAGTTCTCTCCGATTGTCTTTTTATTTTTGATAAATGGTAGTACTATTGAATAGGAGGGAGTACAAACTCGGGTTCATGGAAGAAACTATAGATTGGGTAAGGGTTGAGTCCCATCACGACCTTTCAATTTTCATAGAGCCACGCACCCTCGTTTTGAAGCTGATTACTCCCTCCGTCCCAGCGGCAGAGTCCGATTTCCATTTTTAATTTGTCACAAATCCTTGTCTGGTTTCTCAATAAAATTACCTTAATACCCTCTCACTCATGTACGGATAGAAATCTCATTAGTCACATTTATTTATGTTTCTTCTCTCGCGTCTGTCTCATCCCTCTGTATCTCTTCTCTTCTTTTCTCATTCTAGGGTTAACAAAACGGCTTCAGCAAAACTATCATCTTCCACCAAATCAAAAGAGCTAGCAGATCACGGCCTTCCTCCCAATCATAGGGATCGTGATTTCGAAGTTCTGTGCATCTCTGTTTTGGTGCTTGGCCGCTTGATGATGTCGGATTTCTACCTCATCGCTTCATCTCCCCAGCCGTGCCTACGATTTTTGGTGTCGCTATCAAAGTAATGAGAGACTAGACCGACTGTCTAGATACGAGTGTAAGTGCAATCCTTTTTTTTCTTGGTACATGTTTGATTAGAAATTTTTTTGTTTGCTCTAAGTATAACAAGAGTAAAATTAGATTTACAGGTTGAGGGTGGATGTTTAGTGCTTTGATTATAATCTGTATTCAAGTTGGAGGAACATTTGGACAGGTTAGTTTCCCAATGCATATCATCTGTTTGATAAAATGATAAAACTAAAATATTGTTTCCGTATATACACTCTGTTTTTCACTCCTTTGGTGGAGAAATTGTGCTTGCTTGCACCATCGTTTTTCTGTTTTGTTCCGGGTTTTCTCACCCTTGTTTCTGCAACCAACAAAGGCTGTTTGAATCTGCAAAAGCTCTAGCGTTGAGTAATGCATTAACCCGTGAAGAGGTGGGTGATGACGACTTTGCTTTCTAGTAGCATTGTCTCTTTTTTTTGTACATTATCTAAGAATCAAAGCTCCTGATCATGCATATTATTATTGTGCTAGTGTTTTAGGTGAAGGATGTTGTGTTTGCTACTTTGATAAGAAAAAAAAGTGATGGATATGCTCGTGTAAGCCTAAGTCGTGCAAGCAAGGTACACCTATAATAAATTAAACTGCATGTATGCGCTTGCTAATTTTTTTCTGGTATAATTTTACTACAGAGTACAGAACAAAAAATGCAGCAATTAGAATGATATGCATTTTTATTTTTCTATTCTTTTTTAGGTTGATTCGGAGGATGGCTCTTCTTGCAAATGCATCTTAATCGGTACCTGTTTAACCTTTTGTTGTTGCTTCACTCACGGTAATCTTGCTTGTTGCTGTGTAGTGTGTACTGGTATTTATGGTGGTTTAACCAACAAAAAAATTCATAGCCTCCACTAACTTGAAGCTGCCATGTTATCATTCAGTGCTTCCTGAATGGAAAAGGAGACTTCCTAAGGAAACTGAGAGTATAACTCTGGCCTATGCTGCAAGCATCCTCCAAAATTCACCACGAGATGTAAGTGGACAATTCAACTTGATTTCAGCTACATTTATCAGTTTTTTTTCAAATGCCTTCTGTGATACGCATCTGATTTTGCATTTCACTTATATATCTTCCTTTATCCTGTGCAGTTACAAGGGAACTATATTGACACAGATAGTACCATTATTACCGACAAAGATGGTTATGTGCTAAACCATCGGATGAATGACACCAACATAGTGGTATATGACAAATCTATCCTTTTTTTTCTTTTTGGAAGCTGATACTACAATGAATAATAGAGCTTATTAAAACTACGGTCATCAAATGTTCTTCTGTGCTTTTGCTGATTATTCCGATTTGATGTTGTTATTGCAGTTCTTGTATAAAGATGGTCGAATTGTCACACCTCCTGAAGATGACCACTATATTTCTCCAATACACCGCATTACTGTAAGTAGTGACTAACCACTGGAATTGTTAGAACTTGTCTTTGTCAGTATTGAAGTGATCACATCATAATGTAAAATAACTGGTTTGATCCATCCTTATAGATATATGTTGGTACGGATATTCAAGTCTCCTCAAAGGTTGCACAAGAAATGGATATTATAAATAAATGATCAAATCTTCTGACGTGTTTAGGACTTCACTACATGTATCATTCCTGCTCCAATTGAAGTGACAAAGACTAGCATAGATTTTGAGAAGTTAGATTTTAAGAATAAACAATTGTGCAGATAAAACACTTGTGCAGATCAAACATTACATGTATCATTGGTGTATCATTTTCATTATATTTAGATCAAACACTACATTTTTAGTATCACCTGTTCATATGCATATATATAGCCGCGTCGAGGGTTGGGTTCCTTCTGTAGTTATTGGATTTTTTCTAATCTAAAGACATTTCCTTACCTTCTCACATTTTGTGTCTCTGTGTGAATATTTCTGTAGGATTGGAGGCTATTCATATCTATATGAACCATTGCTGGTTACCTTGCATTGCAAAGTGGTCAAAATTTTAGTCATTGGGCTTGGATGAGATTCATGTTTGCTGCATATGCATTTGCACCAACTGTTTGGCCACCCCTCTCGGCGCACTTAGCATCATTATCAGGTATGACAGGGTAGCTTAATTTCTCCTTTGTGATATGAGTTTAATTTCTCCATTGTTGTATGAATTTCTGGTTGGTCATGAATATGCTCTTTCTCATGGCAGTGTTGTACTTGCCCATACTATGAAATGTGTTTGTTTTCTGTTTGAGTTGGGGGATTGCCAATTAGCTCCCTTTGGATTTCATGGATAAGGACTTGACTTCATCATATTTAGAAGTTAGATTTTGTGAAGAAACAATTGTGCAAATCATACACTTGGACACTATACCAAAAACTTCTACAATTCAAAACATTGCTGTCCATACCAAAAGTACTTTCCTGAAGTGGCTTTACATAATGCCGTAGAGAGTGATAGAGCAGATATTCATATCCTTACCATGTCTCCTACAAAAAAGCAGTTTTTCTACAATTCAAAACACTGTAGTCCATACCAAAAGTACTTTCATATCAGAAGAGTCGTGGAAACCATATTCTTAATATGTCTCATGTAAAAAGCATCATCCTTTCTTCTTCTGGTAGCTCTCCTTTATCATTTGGCAAGACATTCAAATCAATATCTAGTTTTCTCTTTTTCACCACTGAAATGGTCGGCTTTATCTCCTCTTTTGGTTCTATCATTGGCTTCACAACATCATTTGGCTCTATCTTTGGCTTCACAACTTCATTTGGCTCTATGATTGGCTTGATCTCATCATCTAGCCCTCCTTGTTCATCTTATGTAAAAAAATAATCAAAACAAATTAACTCAGTTGAGCTACACACAAAAAATGCATAGAAAAATTAATGTGTTAGAAAAATACTTACATAACAAAAATCAGGTCAGTGATTGCTAGTGCATCACTGCAGATACGTAATCATGTTATTCACAAGTTCTATAGGACAGTGAAGTTGTAGAGGTAATAATCCTTTATTCATCAAACCCTTTTTGCCTATGTGAGGCAACTTATAACCAATGTTGCCATGAATCTTCATTGTTTCTATCATACACATTTGCCAAGTGAGAAAACAATTGTTCAGATCTTCTGCTAGAAACATATCAAAAGCTGTTTCAACAACATTGACTAGTTCATCGATAGATTTGCAAGAAGGTTGTTGTTGTTGCAAGGACTGAATTGCTCTGAAAAAAAACCAAGGTCAAGTATATTCATGTCGGGGCTGTTAGGAGGTTGACAGCTCAATCTGATGTCAAATCCCTCTTTTGATGCTGCCTCAATGAATTCCTTATCATTGGGAAGAATGTGTGGTTTTGCATTGTCTTGTTGGATGTAGATTTTTTTTGAACAATAGCTTGGCCACTTTGATCTAATTGCTGGAAGAACTTTATCAATTAGATATTTCCTAGCAATGTCTCTTGTAACGACTAGTGACTTAGTTTCCATAGACCCCGCTGTTCTATTTTTGCTGCTATGTTTTGCTGGTGCTCTGTAAGTGAATGGGAAAATACCAATTTTTCCACTAAATAGCTCCCCTGTCACTGGATTAGACCTAGGTCGGGCAACCACACCCAAGAACATGACCTTTGGTATGAATCTTTTACTTTGACAGCACCGTGTAGGATCATTCTCCCCCGGTAGAAGATAATATCGCTGATTAGCTTTTGTCATATAAACACTTTTCATCAATGTGAATTATGTCAAACATGTCATGAAATATTGGGCCTTCAACCATGTTATTCATGCGTAACATGGATAGACAGAACCTGATTCGTTCCTTTTTGTTATCATCTGATAAATATGGTTTGATTGCATTTGTGTGTGGCCTAAGTTCTCCACTCTGGATTCTACGATGTAGTGTTGATTGTGACATTTGTATTGCAGTTGCTAATGATCGAATGGTAGTGCGTTTATGTAAAGGAAGTTTAGCAATTTTACCAGTATCAACTTGCACCCGCTTTCTACCAAGTGCGCCAGTTGTCCTTGGTGTTGGGTCTGTAATGCCTCCATTTGCAATTGAAGACTTCACCTCATTCCAGTAGCGACTCACCGTTTTTGAACAAACTGCCAGCTCTTGTGCTATGGTGGTCATTGTGCCTCTTGGAAGCTTCCCATTCTGGCTTCTTTGTAGAAGGACTTCCATCAAGTGTTGCCTTTTTTCTTTGGATAGTCTCTCCTATTGTGTTACTGTCTTCTTCCATTTTTTCCTCTGTTTTTTTTTTGTTGGTGGTGGTAATCTGGTTGCACTACACTAGTAGAAAAAGAGTCATTTTCGGTGGTTCTTTTGGGCCTTTTTCGGCGGTTTTAAACCGCCGAATATTACACCGCCGAAAAAGGCCTTTCCAAAGTTTCGGCGGTTATAAAACCGCCGAAAATAACAACCTTTTTCGGCGGTTCCAAATGACAAAACCGCCGAAAATAATGGCTGTCGCAGCTCAAAATGAGGTAAAAACAGATATTTTCGGCGGTTCCTAGTAAGAACCGCCGAAAATGTCTATTTTTTTTTTGGTTTTTTTCGTTTTGTTTACAATCCCACATATGTCAACAAACCTGTAAAATATAGATACAACATCCAGATATATCCAAACATCTCTCTACATCATATTGTAGAGGATGTCAATCACTCTCTTTGTAAGAGAATTGTCAAAAAATCAAAATAATGATGAAATGGTCACAAATGACCAACAACATTTCAAATGGTCACAAATGACCATATACAAACCATTTCAAATGGTCACAAATGACCATATACATATACAACTACCAAGATATTCATTGTACTCAAACCGGTCTAAACATTAATGTTCTAAATAACAATTCGATCGAAAAAACAAAGTGAAAATCAAACTAAATTCATACAGACAAACTCCGTCCAATCCTCCAACATAGCGTTGATCGTTTGTCTGTCGTATTCGCCAACACTAGGGAAAACCTTTTGAAAAACAAAACAATACAAAATGAGTTAATCATTAAACAAATACATTAAAATTAAAATATATATATATATGACTTCAACATAATTCTTCTAATTGATGGGTGATTATGTCATGCATATATCTCATGACATAATACCCACACTCCGAACTCCCGGGTTGACGTGGACACTTAAACACAAAAAAAAGGATTAATTACATAAGACATTTGTTCTATCAATGAAAAACAAGTGATGCATGTACCTTCACTGCAGTCCAGGGGACAGCACCTCTTATCCTTAGACCAAGCTGTGAAATCATAACACTTTGATATATACTGCACATTAAATGTCATAAATGTAAATTAATAAAATTAGGATATCCATGCACAACAAAATTAAATTAAAAGAATTGAAATGCATAAAGAAGTGGTTTATAATGTACTTACAGGTTAAGGTGTGGCTTTATCTTGAGATTATTCGGTAATGAGTGCCGAAGCGGATCAAGATATAGTATACGTGCACGATCCAAACACAACACCAGTAGGACCCAATGAGCACTATGTAATACCAAAACACTAACATGTCAGTATAATGTCAAAATCAACAAGTACAACATTTAATGGAATTAAAATGATAAACACAAGTTATTACTTTTGATGGTAGGGCAGCAGGAGATATTTCTTTTCGCTGTGATGCTGTTAGTAATCGCACGCTGCAAGTAGAGCTTACACCTTGTACATCAGTCGTCACAAGTGTATGACGTTCTCTCAGGACATAGAAATCCATACTTGGTAAGTGAAAAAGTTTGCATTTTCTCATGCAAAAACCTATTCATTAATTAAAAGATATAGTAATTAACATTGTTTCAGGGCATCACTTTATAACTTAATTACCAAAAAAGACTAATACTTACAGAATGAATGAGTGGACAACAGTGATAGGCACCCATTCAGATTTCAGGATGTCCTGCACGTCGTTGTCCACAAGTCGACTTCTAAAACTTCTTCATAGTGAAGAAGGTCAGGTTCAAAGCTAAGAAGGATAGAATCTCTAGCAGCTGGGAAGTCACGGATTACATCATGCAACACTTTCATGTTTGGCCCCAAGCGTGCATATATTGAATCATCCACCAAGTTTTCTTGGGAACGACATTGGTGGATGCTCTGTATTCAGAAGATATAATCTTTGACTTCTTTTTTTCAGGAGACTTTGATTTCTCCTTTAATGCCTATTTGCAATCGACATACATTACTAATCATGAACTGAACATCCACACACTTATAATTTACTACAATAACTATATTAAAGGTTTGTATTGGGCGTACCTTCATACACTTCTGAATCAGGCGAACAGGCCATTGAAGAAATGCACCCTTTGCAGACCGAACCGTGCTGTACTCCTCCGTAGGTACAGGGAGTTCTAAATCAGGACACGTATAAATCGGTTCGTCCACAGACACTCTCCCGTGATACGGCTGTAATGGCATGCCATGGACCACGTCATTCGAGCGTGATGTGTACACTCTTCCTTCTGCAACATGTATATTTTGATTGTTGTACGGGAGCAAGAGGTTGCAGTTTATTGGATCCTACAATTTAATCAGATTAGTAGATGATTGAACTGATAAATATAATAAACGATATGACAAGTAATAAAACAGTTAAAGATATAAAAATTTACCTGTACATATGCGTAAGGATACGGATCATTAGACTCGGTGCTTGTGTGCAGTCCAGCAGGATCAGAAGCAGGAGCATATGCATAAGAAGGATCAGAAGCAGGAGCATATGGCTGGGGTGCACCAGTCCCCTGACGCATTTCAGCAAAGATCTCATTCTTCCACTGTTCTTTGATGTTACTGAGGACACGTAAATGCTCATCATAAGAGATCATCTTCTCCTGACTACTACTTCCTTTCCTCGACCCGGGGTTTCCAAATACTTTTCTTATCCCTATGTTAACCCCCCCTAACCCCACTGCTCGGCCTGGATGATCTTTCTTTCCTAGCGCCCGAGACAGCTGGTCATCATGTCGATCAGGAGCCCAAGTCCCTTGGGTTACTTGCTCGTTCATTTCACCCTTTAGAAGTAAATGCATATAGGATTTATAATAAATTATAGGATTGTAATACTGAATTTGAAAAAAAATAAGGATTAAACAAAAGTACTTACCATCTTATCAACAATTTCCTTCGTTTTCTCGAAGGGATACAGACGCTCTCCAGTTTTTGGGTCTTTCTTAGTGCGTGAAAGCTTCCAAAATGTACCCCGTTTCTGGTGGTCATCCAGAGTGCTCATATCCGATGGCAACTCCCCTTCTGCCACCCACTCAGGAACTCTTCTGTTAACCCCTTTAGCACCCAGCAAGTGACGATATTCATTCTTCTTCGCATTCGCTGACTGGGCCTCACGATACTCCTATTATCAAGTAAACATACAAACACGATGATGATTAAAAACATATACATATGTAAACTTATTTGTATGTATATACAATACTTAATTATTTAAGAGTTAGTATGTACCTTCGTCTCCATCTTCTTATCATAAAACTGCTGCCACTTCTCTTGGGTTATTGCTGTGTAGATCTCTCAATGCGTGCGTCGCCGTCAGGCCGCTTAAGCTTCTTGGTGATGAACCATTTGACCAAATCATGCTTATGATCTGAAAATTTCTTGCGCATCATCGATTTGACCATGGTGTAGTACTCGCTTTCTGCAGGTATTCGATATCGTTTCTGCATATCATCATAAATGAAAAGGATGTTAGTTATGCATACTTATAAATCGTATCAATAAATACTGCAACTATTGTTTATTTACCTGTACGATCTCAAACATCTGCTTCTTCAATCCTTCGTCAACCTGAGGCCAGGAGAGAGTGATATCACAATACTCTCGCACTATGATGCCCAGCTCAGTAGTGAAGTCTCCAGCCCATTCCCCAGTCGGCTGTAGATACTCATTAAACTGCAGCGGCTTCGACTCAATCTTTTTTGACTTCAGAGCTTTTGTAGGACCTCGAGGTTTTACGGTCCTGGTCTCTGGGATCTGTGACCCAGAAGGTCCAGCCTGTGTGTCTGCAGCTGGCACATCAGACACTATAATCTCGGCGGTGCCACTACCCCCCTCATCAGTCGGGCCCGTGACGTGCGGCCCTTCCCTCCACGTGTTTGCCTCTTCCTCGGTCGGGCTGCGTCACTCAGAATCTCCCGACGGGTCGTCCATATCATCCATTTAACTGTCTGCACAGATAAACAATATGATATTAATAACAACAAAACAAATAATATAAAAAATACGTAATCAGATATCATAAAAAATTAATATTTAATTACCTAACAAACAAACACATCATTTATGGTTTTTCGACCCATAGACCCTCATCATGATCAGACCTAGTATACACTACATCGTCTGGAATATCAACAATGTTGGTGGCAGGAACACTGTTAGAAAAGGTTGGTGTCTCATCAAATAATAATTCATCGTCGTCAACATCTTGATCAACATTTGTGATCACAAATCTTTTCCCTGGTAAAACTACTGACCATCTGGAATCGATGGGATCTTCTATGTAAAATACTTGTTCACAGTCCTTGGGAAATATGAACGGATCTTGTGTAGGACCAAGACTTGATAAATCAACCAAATTAAACCCATCATGAACCCGATAACCGTGTCTATTATCCACCCACTTGCATTTGAAAATAATAAACTTTTGAAACTGATAATCAAGTTCCCAAATATCTTCAATACATCCATAATACAACCTCGAGGTTGAAATCGCTGAAGCTGGATCACCTCGGGTGTACTGAGTTGTTGCTGCTTCTACTTTCACCCCGCTATTCTGGTTTAAACATCTATCATCTTGTCGTTTTGTCCAATAGGTGAACCCATTGATGTCATACCCGTCGTAAGATACAATAGTGGAACCAGGTCCCAAAGCTAACCAACGGAGCTCTTCACCTACATTATCAGGCTCTAGTGATGCAAGTTTCATAATATGGTCTCTAAACCATGAACAAAAGGTCTTGTTTTGCTCTTTTGTCAACCAAACAATATTCCTCCCAGGATATTGACCTCTTAGTGTAGTCATGTGTTTCTCAAAAAATGGCTCAATAATCTCAAGGTGGTGTAAAACGAACAAATGTGCTAACTCCATTGAGGATGAATCAATTGCCACAATTTTTTTCCCAGTAACACCTTGACCTTCTGTCCCTCCCGTGTGTCTAGGTTGTGGTACTCCAATAGCAACTGCACCCTTTAAGTATTCAGTACAAAATTCTGTCACTTCTTCGGTTATTGTCCCTTCTATAATACTTCCTTCAGGTCGATATCTATTCTTCATCCTTCCCTTCAAAATTCCCATGTATCTCTCAAATGGATACATGTACCTCAAATATATGGGACCACATAATTTGATTTCCCTAACAATGTGAACAACTAAGTGAACCATGATGTCAAAAAAAGAGGGTGGAAAATACATTTCAAGTTGACAGATCGTAACAACAACATCACGTTGCAGACTGTCAAGTGTATCAGCATCCACGACTTTATTGCACACTACATCAAAAAAGAAACATAGTCTTGTAATTGCATTTCGCACATCCTTCGGCAATATACCTCGAATGACAACAGGAAGGAGATGCAACATCAGAACGTGATAATCATGAGATTTCAACCCGACCAATTTCAAGTCCTTCATTGACACAAGACTTTTCCAGTTAGATGAATAACCCGTAGGAACCTTAAGGGAATGAAGACATTTGCAGAAGCTGATCTTCTCATTCTTAGACAAAGTGTAACATGCTGGAGGTAAATATGTTCGTTTGCCTCTTTCTTGAGGATGCAACTCCTCATGTATGCCCATAGCTTGCATGTCTCTTCGAACCTTTATTCCGTCTTTTGTTTTCCCAGATATGTTAAGCAAAGTCCCAACAACAGCCTCACCAACATTTTTGACAATATGCATAAAATCAAGACAATGCCTAACAGATAAATGTCTCCAATATGGAAGTTCCCAAAATATTGAAGATTTTTTCCAGATGTTTTTTTGGGTAGATTTGGATGGAACACTGAAAACATTCTCAATGTCTTTCACCTTTTCATAGATCTCATGAGAACTCAAAGGTATACGAGCAACACGTGTTTCAGTCTTTCCGTTGAATAACTTCCTTTTTTTACGGTACGGGTGTGCTGATGGCAACAATCTACGATGACACATGTACACGTTTTTGCCAGAAAACTTTAGACGATCAGAACAAGTGTCGTCCTCACATATTGGGCAAGCAAATGCGCCTTTCACTGTGTATCCAGATAAATTCCCGTACGCTGGAAAGTCATTCACTGTGCAAAACAACATGGCACGAAGTGTGAAGTTTTGTCTGCCGTAACCGTCATAAACCACTGTCCCCTGATTCCATAACAATTTCAAATCGTCAATGAGCGGTGCAAGGTATACATCGATATTATGTCCGGGTTGTTTAGGACCAGAAATCAACAATGATAACATTATGTATTTTCGCTTCATACACAACCACGAAGGAAGATTGTAAATCACCAATAGAACAGGCCAAGTGCTGTGTTGACTACTTAGAGTGCCGTAGGGATTCATCCCATCTGTACATAGCCCGAGTCTCAAATTTCGATTATCACTGGCAAAATCTTCAAATCTTCTATCGATAGTCCTCCACTGTGGTGAATCAGCTGGATGTCTCAGCTTATCATCATTTTCCTTCCTTCTGCGTGCCATCTTAAATTTTGGGCATCTCTGACATTTGCAAACAGACGTTTGAACCTTGGTATTATGGGTAAATACCAAATGACTTTTGCTGGAGGACTTTTTTTCTTAGAATTGGATGATTGGCCATCCTTATGTTTATAGCGTGACAAATGACATTTTGGACACTGATTCAAATGTTTATTCTCTCCTCTGTATAATACACAACTGTTTGGACATGCGTGTATCTTTTCGTACTCCACACCCATAGGACACATCAACTTTTTGCATCATAAGTGGATGTAGGAAGATTGTTATCATCTGGAAGCATGTCGTGGAATAGTTCTAGTATTGCCGTAAAACTCTTATCACTCCAGCCGAATCTTGCTTTCAGATTGAACAAGTGTAGCACGGATGTCAATTTTGAAAATTTGGTGCATCCGGGGAACAAAGGGGACCGTGATGCGTCAACTAATCTTTGATATTCATCGGGCTTGTCTGTGAAATTATCCTCAACATCTTGCAGCATAGAGTTCAGTTGTTCAATCTTTTCACTATCATCGTTGATTTCAGTGTCACTCTGATCACACTCATTATCAGGAAATGTGGTATCATCGGTAACCTTTCTTGGTTCACTGTTCTGCTGGGTGGAAGTATGCACCCTGCTACTAGCTTCTAAAGACTCGCCATGCAAAAACCATATCTTATAGTTTGGCATAAATCCACGTCGTGATAGATGAAATCTGATTGCATGTAGGTTAGGGAATTTGTTGCAAAGTTCGCACTGTGCACATGGACAGGGAATGTGAGTGTCGTTCATCCTTTTCTGATGATAGAGAGCTGCTTTGCAAAATTCATTTTCCACTTTTGATTCAAAATAATTCCCTCGCAGACCGTACATCCATTCACGGTCCATTCTACAAACAACCAGTCAAAATTTAAAAAATATTGAGAAAAAAGTGTTATAATGTATAATAAATTAACTAACATTTAAAATATTAAATATAAAAAATAACAATAACTAACCTATCTTCGGAAAAGGATATATATCGATATGGTTCTCGCACGGCGAGTCTGTATAATATATATATAATACGCTATCTTATATATACTACTTGGTTGTGTTATATATATGCATATATATAATGTATATACACATCTATAATATATATATTGTATATACTACTTGGTTGTCTTATATGTATATACACATCTATAATATATATACTACTTGATGATATATATAATATAAAATATATAGTTGGTTATTTTATTTTGTTATATTTATATATGTATATCTACTCAACTAACTAGCTACTAAATATAAATAAACTAACTACACAAACAATTTATAGAACACCTTGCTGGCATATACATTATTTTGTGGTTATTCTATCGTGTTATATATATATATATATATATACCTGCAACTAACTATTATATAAATCAACAAATTATACAAACAATTATGCATGATAAATTGAAATTGATTTAGGTTGAAAAAAAACTAACCGGTATTTGGAAGGACGAGGATCAAGCGGAAGCGGGTGGCGAGTGAAGACGACGAGGAGCTAGCTAACGTGACTACTACTGCCAATCTTGTGTAGTATCTAAATGAAGAAAACACAGTACAATTGATATGTCAATTCACCAAGGTCGTTTACTTCTCAAAAATTCACATAAACAATGGTAAGATAGCAAAAAAAATCACTGAAATTGGTTAAATCATTTCATCGAACACCTTGCGAGCGTATAGTTTATTTCTAAAATTGCCCACATATTGTATTTCCAATCAAACCAATCAATCAATTACACTCCAGAATACATATATCAATCAACAATTACATATAAACAATAAATTAGGACCCAATTCAACAAAATTTCAAAAGTTTCGAATCGGAGAAAAACTAACCCCGATTCTCTGTTCGCGTTGGATTTTGGCAGCAGCAGACGGGGGGTAGCGGCGCGACTGGGGCGGCGGTGACGGCGGCGTTAGGTGCGGCGGCGACCGAGGAAGAAGAGAGGGCGATTTGAGGGCGAGAGGTCGAGGAAGAAGAGAGGCAGTAGAGCTTTTCGATAATGTCGAGTCGGGGCGCTAGGGTATTAGAAATAAGCATCATTTTCGGCGGTTCCTATATACAACCGCCGAAAATAGCCAACTCAAAAGACCATTTTCGGCGGTTGTATATAGGAACCGCCGAAAATCATGCTTCGATTTGGCTATTTTCGGCGGTTGTATATAGGAACCGCCGAAAATGATGCTTCGACTTGACTATTTTCGGCGGTTCCTATATACAACCACCGAAAATAGCATGACCCGACACACATTTTTGACGAAAATTTAAAAACCGCTGAAAATGGGGGGCCGAAAATGGCCATTTTTCTACTAGTAATTCAAGTTCAACATGTGTTTTATAGTGCAGAAATTTCAGTTTTAATATGAGTTGTATTGTTGTTTAACATTAATGCTTCATTACAATTACAGAAACGGCAAGAATTCATCCACAAATAATTCTTATTAATCCACAAACCATGCTATACCTATACATGTAAAATTGTACATTTGGTCCCTGTGTTGTCAGTCCACTATTGGTTCCTTGCTCTTGGTCCCCTTTTGATGTATGTAATATATGCTTATTATGCATGAATGCTTTTCCACAAAAAAGAGTAGAATATTAAAAAAACTTGTAGTGAGGCGCTCGACTAGCAAAGGAGAGCGGATGAGTGCTTAAAAATTCAAAACGCAACCAGCATATGGTTGGCGTTATAAACTTTGCGAGGCAAACAGAGATTCGAAGATGTAATAACATATCCCCATGTTTCAGATGAATGATAAGATTAGTTGACAAGGCTGTACTTACAGATCTCA
Source organism: Limonium bicolor (assembly GCA_023374045.1). Classification (NCBI taxonomy): domain Eukaryota; kingdom Viridiplantae; phylum Streptophyta; class Magnoliopsida; order Caryophyllales; family Plumbaginaceae; genus Limonium; species Limonium bicolor. The sequence goes on from CM041778.1 coordinate 114,603,654, forward strand.
AGTCATTCTCTTCGTTGAGTAGCTTCCCATCTTCAACATCAACGACTGCTTTTTTCTCAAGTAGGTACCCCTACAAACCAAAAGAGTGATGGAATGGAAGTAAACCATACTTAGAAAAGATACAGACTATAAACTGGTACATTTATAAAATAGACAATGTTATAAGATGTTGAATTTTAATGCTTCTGAGCAGCTAGATGAGCAGACAAAACAAACCTGAGGCAGCAAATTTGCTACAGAAGTTATGACAGCTGACATTGACTCTTCCTGTTAAATAAAGTAGTTAATGGCGGTATGTCAAGTGTCAACCAAGTTCTACTTGCTCTCTATCAAACAAAAGGAATCCCAAAAAAAGTACATGGAAAATAATCAGCAAAAAAATAAAGGAAACTTAAAAGCTATACAAACTGCTCAAGAGATGCTGATAAATCATTAATGCAAAAGATATTAGGAATGTAACAAATCAATGTGGCATATTCTTTTTTGTCCTTGTAATTGAAAATCAAATGAAATATACGGTAATGCTATACTGCTTTGATACAGAAGCCCAAAACTCAAGATCTATGAACAAAAGAAAGTGTATCAAGCCAGGGACCAAAACATAAGGGTACAATACGAATAACAGCAGAACCATACACTACTAGTACAAAAACAGGGTTATTTAAGTATGACATGACAAAAAAAACAGTTCTTTCCAAACAAATTAGCAGCATTGGTAACCTTAATGCCATAAGGAAAAAATCTGAATGATAATCTCATTCTCGTTATTCTAAATTCAATATAGGCTCTATCAGTGAATATCAAACATAAAACAACAAGAAATAGACATGGGCTATCTATGAATTACTAGTTACCACTTACCACTTACCACCGTCGTATATCCCCGAGCCAAAAGCAATACCTGAATATGGATTGCTCACTTCTCAGCAGCCACAAGTGGAGATTGAAGAATGGTGAGACAAACAAACAAAAGTTGAGGTCGAGACACGCAACACTGAATCATTACCGACGGGTGACGACGAGAATCAAGACAGGTGATAAGTGTCCAAATGAGCATGTTTTATGGGTGTATTACATATATTATATTAGAACTTTTCTTGCTCATTTCTCCACTTTGCTTAGTTTTTCCTCTAGTTTATGTTTTATTGTTTATCTCACAAATTTATTGGTTTAACATAAGGAAAACCAAGCTAGGAGCAAAGTAGACGAAAAGACGAACGCATAGGCGCAGACGGATCTCAAATCGGAGCTAAAACGAACATTTTAGAGGCAATTGAACTTTGGTCCGGACCAGTGTCCGGATCAGCTGGTCCGGACCAATACATGCCAGCGCACCCGTGGAAAAGATCGACATGTCCGGACCAGTATGGTCCGGACACACATAAATTGCCAGCGTACAGGTGCATCGACATGGGTGTGAAAAGATAAATTATATTTTATCTTTTCACACCGACACCCCCTTCATTTCTACCCCATTTTCACTATAAATACACCTATAACCCTCCATTAAATCATATCTCATTCCACCCCCAAACTAATGCCATTTTTCCTCCATAAAATCACCATTTTCTCTCCAAAAATCATACATCTCATCTACATAATGTCCACATAAATCCTCACATCATCTCATCCCATAAAAGCATTCCATTTCCATACCGTTGTTCTGTCCAACCTCTGTCCAAATATTAGCAGTTATTAAGGAGCTGAATTAATTATCTCTCGCCTTTTTAATAAATCTCATGAGTTTATTAAAATGCTTTACAAAGTCTATTTTGATCAGAGCAGTGATAAATAGACAGGTTAATTAATCGATAAACTTGTGGAAAACTTATTTTGATAAAATAAGTTAGTAATTTCAGATGCAAAATATAATTCCTTGCACTTAATCTGTTTACATTAATGGTGGCCATCGGGTCCGGTTCTACCCGGAACCGATTGGAACCGGAACCGGCCGAGAACCGGAACCGGAACCGAACCGCCTCAGCCGGTTCCGAATATGAATACATGTTTTGAGATTCGGGCCCGAACCGGGCCCGGAACCGGAACCACCTGGAACCGCTTGGAACCGCCTGGAACCGTCATCGGATTCGGAACCGGGAACCGGAACCGCCCCGGAACCGGTTGAAGTTACCATTGGAATCGGGCCAAAAGGATGTCGTTTTGGGTCTCGGGCGTGCACTCCTCTGAAGAAAATAGCCGTTAGATCCCAAGCACGCGCATTGCAATATGAAGGCCAACATGATGATTGGTATGAGATGAATGGGGATAACACCTTTAGGACTTCTATCTTGTAATATTTTAGAATGTATTAGTAATTTAGTATTACTTTCTTTCCATGTAATCTTTTTTTTAAGACGTGCAAATTGAAATCATGTAACCTCTTAGTAGCTGTACTCTTTTTCCTTATTAGGGTTTTCCTAATGGGGTTTTACCTAATAAGGTTTTAATGAGGCAGTGAATCATATAATAAAATTCTCTTTGTTCCTTATTTTTTGTAAATTCAATAAAAAATTCCTAAGTCTTTGTTTCTTACACATTTAAGATTATAAACTTGAAGAATAACCTATCTAGGAGTAAAGTGGATGAAAAGAGCAACGTGTGCGCTCAAACGGATCTCAAATCGGAGCTAAAACGAAGCAACTGGAGCCGATCGAATCTTTCCAGAACCGCTCCGGAACCGGTCGGAACCGATCAGAACCGGAACCGGTTTTTTGACCGAATCCGAAGCGAATCCAGATTTCAGAACCGGAACCGGAATCGGAACCGCCCAGACCGGTTCCGAATACGAATCCACATTTTCCGGAACCGTAACCGTGGAACCGGAACCGGAACCGGTGGAACCGGACCCGTGGCCACCATTAGTTTACATGTGTTTTGCTCAAATCTAGATTAGATTGAGCATTTTCTGGTAAACGAGTCTTTCAAGTCTAGGATTTAGTCTTTAAAGATAATAACAGGAATTTTTGCTAAACTATTATAATTAACCGGTAAAGATAGCATAATTAGCCAGATTATATAAACCTGAACCCGGAGTCCCGTTTATATATTCTTCCACTCAGTTAATTTTATCTGTCGTTTTACTTTACAAAAACAAGTCAATTATCCCCCTTTTTGTGACAAGCTTAGGTACTATATTATTTCGCTATAAGTCCCACGGTTTGACCCCGGCCGCTTCTGTCCTCTATACTACTACGACCGGGTTTTGTTTGCTGCCCGAAGGATATTTGAGTTATTAATTTCTTTCTCAATTGTTTAAAATACACCAGTTCCAACCTCTCTCATTTTCCTGTCTGCAAAATGGCGCCGTTGCCGGGGACTTGATTTATTCTAGTCCCTAAGCCCCGGATAATTCACCTGTTATATTATAATATTCTATTTATACTATTATGTTGTTGTTTATTTTATTTCTATTAATTTCTGTCATTTAAATTCCAGCAATTTAAATACCGTATTAATTACAGTTATTTATTTTTCAGTCATTTAAATTTTCTGTCATTTAATTTCCAGTTATTTAAATTTCCATTGTCCTTTAAATTTCAGTAAACTAATTCCTAACATTTAAATTCTGTCATTTAATTTCTGTAATCTAACTTCTAACATTTACTTTCTGCAAACTAATTCCTAACATTTAAATTTCTGTCATTTAAATTCTGTAATCTAACTTCTAACATTTAAATTCTGTCATTTAATTTCTGTCAACTAATTACTAACATTTAAATTCAGTAATTTAAATTCCAGTCCTTTATTTTCCCTGTCATTTTAATTCCCTTGTCATTTAAATTTCTGCTATTTAATTCTGTTCTTTTCTTTATTTTATTTATACTGTTCTAATTTACTTAATCTGCATTTATTTTTAATTTCTTCTTGTTTATTTATTTTCGGTTAATTTTCTCTAAAAAAAAGAGTAGTTCTTAAATTTTGAATTATTTCTGTTTAACTGTTTAATTTTTCCCTCCCTATTTCTTTCCATTTTTATTTATTTTATCACGTCACAAGTTTCTTTTGCTGTTTTGAGTGGTGAATGCCTTTTACCTAGTCGCACAGCCTCCCGGAAAATATTAATAATCACACGGTTAGTTACATCCCAGAGATCGAGAGAACCTTTCTGCGCACTCTAAGGCAGAAACGAACTCAACAAAACATAGCTGCCACAGTGATAGAATCTAACCCGGAAGCAGACATGGCATTTTCACCAGCAACAGTTCGAAATATCAATAGGCCGTCTAATCAAGGACAACAGCCTGCCATCATCCTTCCCCACCTTACCCCATCCGAATACGATGAGTGGCAAAAGCTAAAGCCATATCATCAGATCCGATGCGTAAAGGGGTTAGGGATGTTCGACGGCTCCTGTCCTGACGAAGCTCTATTACATGTTACCAAGTTCTTGCAGCATGCCAACAGTCTAACTGCGACCGACGCAGTACTCCAGTACGCAAGACTGTCATTATTCCCTCACAGCCTGACGGGAAATGCGAGCAAATGGTATCACGGCCTGACACCAAGTACCATTGGTACTTGGGATGAAATGGCCACCAAGTTCTACGACAAATTCCTGCCCCCGAGCCGAACGTTGGAAATGATTGCTGAAATCTATAATTTCAAGCAGCCAGGGTCGGAAAACATCCGTGAAACTTGGGACCGTTTCAAAGGACTGCTACTTACTCTTCCTCACCATTGTCTCACGAAAGAGCAAGTATCACAATTGTTCTACAAAGGCTTAATTAGTCCGTGTAAAACAATGGTACTATCCTCTTTAGGTGCTGACATTTTGAAAAAGCCCGGAGCACAGTTTCTGAATGGCATAGAATCCCTCTGCGAGGAGATCAGAGACTGGGCCACTGGCGGATCAAGAGGCGGCACTCCAGGTTTATACCATGTTGGGGAAAGTGACAACAAGTTTGACCAGCTGATGAAAAGCCATGAGCAACTCATGGAGAGCAATGCGTAGTAGGCGACAAAAGTAAGTACTCTGCAGAAAGTAGTTGAGCAGATGGCGATGAACTCCTACCCCCAAACAAGCAAAGTCGATGACTTCTCGTTCATCTACAATCCCTCCAGGCTATGCTCCTCTATCCCGATCATCTCCTGATATTTCTTGTACGCAATGTGGTGGGCCTCATGATTATGAACAATGCCCCCAACTACAAGAATTAAAAGCAGTGGAGGAAGCAAACTATCTCACCAACAATTCAGGGTACAGACAACCTTGGCAACGTAACATGCAACCCAATCTTCGCTACTCAAACACCGACAATATCCAAAACCCACATACACTACAACCATCTCAAAATTACAGACCTCAGTCCAATTTTCAAGGAGCCCAAAGGCAGTATCAGCAACAGCCTTATGGCAATGATGCTTCTTCGAGTCGACTGATTCAACCTCCTTCGAATCCTGAATCTGAAATGTCCCAAATGCAAGAGATGTTTAAAGCGATGATGGGTAAGTCCCGAGACACGCAAGAGGAGGTCGCAGCCCTTCGCAAAGACCAAAGAGCCTTGCAGTCCCAGATTCAATAGCTACTCACCCAACAAAGACCTCCTGGTCAACTCCCTTCACAAACTAACCCCAATCCAAGAGAGCAAGCAAATTCAATCCTTGTAGAAGATGGCACATTCCAATCAGCAAACTTGAGTGCAATCTCCCTAAGGAGTGGAAGAGAGCTTGCTACTAGAAAAAAAAGAAAATCAAGAAGAGGCCAGCATCAATGATGAAGACACAACCAATCCAGCCTCACCTCCCCCAGAAATCCAAGTTCTTATTCCTGCTACTCCGTCTCCATCCCAAATAATTATCGACATTCCATCTTCCTCTCCTAAAAACAGTGAACTCCCATTTCCCAACAGGATGAAAAATAAGCACCTAGATGAACAGTTTTCCAAATTCTTGAGCATTTTCAAGAAACTAACTCTCGACATACCTCTAATCGATGCTTTGCAAGAGATGCCCAACTACGCCTGAAATACCCCGAACTTAAATATGGTGAATAGATTATTTTAATATGGTATTTAAGGGCCTATAGTGCCTAAGTAATTTTGGTAAGGAAAATAAATCCAAAAGAAATAAAGAAACACTTTAAAAAGTGGAAAACGCTAAAATAAGCGTTAAATAACCATAGGAGGTACGAGACCTCGGTTAAAGTATTATAAGGATTCCTAAGGCTTACTCATGCCTAAGTAGTATGCGGGAATGATTCCCGAAGAAAACGGATCCAAATAAGGTATTAAAACGCTAATAGAGCTCTAGCGCACGTTTTTCGAGAAAACCCGAAAACGTGATTTTAAGTGGTCAAACGAACCCGTAAAAATTATAAATCATTAAACAACTATTATTAAGCATTAACGGAAGCTTAATAACCAATAAAAATAAAGAAACGAGAAAAATCCGGAAAACGGACCCGGTTAGTGAATAGTACCTAAACCGGGTAAATTAACGAGCATTTTCTGTAAAAAAAAAAACTGCTCCAGCTTAACAGTATAAGTGGGCCGGTTTTTATAGGGTATTAATACCCACTCTCACACTCAATTAAATATTACTCTCTCACACACTAGAAGACAAGAAAACAAAAAGTAACAAAAAGTAAAAAGTAGCCCTCTCTCCCCTCATTTCCCTCCTCTCTCTCCTATTCTTTCCTTCCCACATCGTGAGATTCCTCTTCTCCCCCCCCCCTTGCAGCGATTTTGAAGCTCTCAAAATAGCTCCAATGGCTTCTCACTTTCTTCCTCATGCTCTAACTCCATTTGAGCTCCAAATGTAAAATAAAATACATATTTGAACTCCTCTCTTCAAGCTCTACATTCCTATCTTTTCAAAATCCGAAAATGGGCAACTTCATCTCCATGGGTTTGAGCACTTGAAGAATGAATGACACCATTTCGAAGCATGGAGTCTCCTCTTCCTCCTAAGGTAAAAAGTTTCAAGAAAAATCCGTTCTCCTTCACTCTCTATAGTGGCCGATTTTGCCCCCTTGTAATGCCTTGATTTCTTCTGATTATATTCTCTTTATGTAATTTGTGTGTGGGGATGGAGTTTGGAAACTCCATCCCCCACATGACCGATTTTTGCAAGAAAAAGAGAAGGGAAGAATTGGAAAAGAAATGAAGGAAATATAAGCTCAAGGTAAGAGCTCTTCCTTAATGCTAAATTTTAATGCATTAGAATAATGGGAATGGGTAAACCAATTTAAAGAAACCAAAATGATGTGTTGAATTGTAGTTGTGAAAGTTTGGGTATTTGTGAACAAGTATGTGGATTGTAGGCCTTAGAGCCAAAGAATTGTGTATGTGTATTGATATTGTGTTTTGAGGAAGTAATGATGTATTAAGATTGCTTTGTATTGCTGGTAGGACCCTTGTATGGGTGTGGCTAGAATAGGAATGATTTTGGTGATAATGGGTATGTGTGGATAGTGAGAATTGTAGGTGAACTATGGCAAAATTTTAGTAGGAATATGTACATTTGTGGATGACTTGGTGAATGGGAGAACCAAGGTATGTATTGGGGATAATAGAGATGTTTAATGACCTTGGAGTAGTGATTGTAGTATAAAAAGGAAAGGGTATAAAAACTGTAGCAAGAAGTGTAGTAAAACATTGTAGAAACTAGAGAAAAACTAGTGCGCAAGATTTTGTAAAAATAGAGTTGTCTTGGGTATGGGTAGTGTAGTTGATTGGAAAAGAATTGAAATGGTAAGATGAAGTTAGGCCAAGATGCTAAATGCAAAGAGAAGTGTAGGAATGCACAAGTGTGCAAAGTGTGAAAATGAGAATGGAAAATTTGTAGAATTTGAACAAGAAGTTGAGTAGGTATTGGACCATGGATTTAAGGAGTTTTAGTGAGTGTTTAAGTGTGTTTAAACATGTAGGAAACATGTGGAAAGATTGTGGAATAATTGGAAAAAAATTGGGGTGAATTTGGAGTTCAGAATGTGTAGAAAAACGGTTTTTAAAATGGGGTCTGTTCTGGACCGCCCCTAGGGACCGCCCCTGTGGGGAGGTCCAGTGCAGAGAAGAGAAGAAAACAAAAAAAACGGGTAGCTTCTGTTGTGGACCGCCCCTGGGACCGCCCCAGGGGGCGGTCCAGACCAGAGAAGAATTTTTTTGTTTTGTTTTAAGCCTTCTAAACATGGGGGATTGAATGGTAATGGTTTTAGAAGTTGTTAAGGCCTTGTTTGGTGACTTTTTAAGGTCCCAAGAAGTGTAAACAAGTTTGAGAAGTAATTAAGAAAGTTGTAAGTTTAAGAACATTAAGTTAAACCAAAACAATGGGATAACGGGGTAAGTATCGGAGTAGTAATTATATATGTATTGTAATACATAGTATTAATTGAACCATTTGGCATGTAGTCATTGGTTCGAGAATAAGACTCGAGGAACAAGTAAGAACCAAGGAACATGGGAACACACGGTAAAGCTAACCCCGGTGAAAGGTATGATTTTCTCATGCCCCGTATGCTAACCGAGTTACGTTGATTTGTGTGCTGTATGCCGGCTAATCAAGACTAAAGCATGAAAACGGTTTATTGCCTATCACTGTATGTCTTGCTGTATGCTGTATGAGCTATCCTTCTTGATTGATTGTGTGGCTTCATTTAGTGCGTAGATCGACTCATAATGAGTCCAGTTGTGTATTGACTCGTAGTAAGAGTCATGTTGTGAACTAATGGAACCGTAGCAACGCACTAAACTAACGAATCAATAAACGATAACGCAAACCAATGAACTCACTAGAATGTGAGAGAGTGTACGGGAGTAATAACCTTCCGATAATGGTAGGAGAATCGAAATGAATAATCCACAAATAATAAGTAGTGGAAGTATATAAGTAACCTCTATTAGAGGAATTAATCTTGGTGCAAGACATGAACCATGAGAGTAGTAAAGAATGATGAGGGATCTCCAAACCCCTTAGAAATTAGTCGACCCATTATGAGAGGACCCGACCGATGTAAGTAATGTCCCGAACATGAGAGTATTCGATACGTTGGGGAAACCCTTAAATCTGAGGATACTAGACGGTGGTAATTCCCTAAGCTAGTGGAGGTTATCAAGAGAGATACTTCTAGGCTAATCCATGAGATTGTAATGTACTCTGAGAGAAGAGTGTTGGGAATTTGAGTAGTCCGGTAAAAACGGACATTTGAGTATTTGAGGAGCTAAGGTATAGCCCTCGTATTGTAGGTCCGGTGGCGAGTCTTGTGTATGACTCCGCCCAGAGGCCAAAGTAATGAGTAATGAGTATTGCGTATGTATGAGTAAAGTAATGAGTACTGAGTAAGAAGTGAGTATGAGTATGTAATGAGTACCGAGTATTGAGTATGTATGAGTAAGTATTGAGTACGTATGAGTAAGTATGGAGTATTGAGTAGTGAGTATGCACAAGTATAGTAACGAGTACAGAGTAAGGGTCGTGTGCGAGTAAGGTATTGAACATGGAGTGATGAGTTTGCAAGAGTAAGGAGTGAGTATGAGTAGAGTAGCGAATATTGAACACAGTACGAACAGAGTAGTGAGTAACACAACGAAAGAAGTAATGAATAAATAACTAATGCGAACGGTTGACTATCGAATTGTCTTCCTTGGTAAGTATTGAACCTTGTATGTGTATGTAGGCATTGTTTATTGTATTGTTGTAGCATGAGTATGTATGTATGCATGTAAAATGAACTCCATGTATATCCGACCCAAAGTAGTCGGCGTACCGCGGTTAGCACGCGGTATATGCGAAATTCATATTCAGCGTAAGCTGACCCCCTAGGGGGAACGTTTTTAGTGTGCAGGTACTCGAAGCTGACACCGTTCGAGAGAGTAGGACGGGGACTGCTATGTAAGCATGGGTAGTTGTATAATAGGGTTTGTATTTGTAATGTATTGTGAAATGGGAAGTTCCAAACTGTATCGGTAATTTAAGGATTGTAGTAGACTCGGTATAGTATTGTATTGGAGTTGTATTTGAATTATGGTTGAGTATGCAAGGGAAAGCAATGTATTGTGTAGAGTACTCGGTATGTTCAATTCATCAGACCGATAGTATGTAGTATTGTAACTCGCCTTGTTAGTCACGTGGGTGACTAACGGCATTGTACACCCGCCGTTGTGTATGGAGTATCCGCTGCGAAGGTAAGTATTGTACAGTAATGACGGTTTTAGCGGTAGGGGTGTTACAAAAAGTGGTCAGAGCGAAGTATCGCTCTGATGGATGAAATACCGAGTTTAGGAAAATACCGAGTTAGGAATTAGAGACTTAGGGCTAAGGGTGGAGTGTTAGCGTGTGAGGTACGCTAGTTAGGTACCCCCGGGTGATCCGGAAACCTACAACAACCATGCCCGCCCTCCGCAACCCCCGGTATAAAGTTGGAATAATAACGCCAGAGAGATGGAAAGACCTCTCACACTCGGGTAAAACCCGATCTGGCAGTTGCAAAAACAAACCTCGCTAGAAAAAGAACCTGTCATACGGTAGAGTCCAAGAACTGGAAGCCCCGAAGACGGTTCCCGTTGGAACAACAACAACCGCATTCAATGACCATAGTCGAAGATCCTAGACACAGGATAAGGGAATTTATGGCACCATGGGGCGACGTGCTTCGCAGTCGCGAAAACCATGAGTAGCCAGCAAGAAGAGGAGTACAACGCGCAACGAAGCGAGGAAGATGGAGTAACAAGCCGAGACAGAGGAGTCTACGGACTGTAATGTTTGATAATACCAATAACGGTATACAAACCGACTAAGGAATTAGTCGAGGTTGGAATAACACTAAACCTACATGCCAAGAGGCCGTAATAACTAAACAACAAAGTACAGATGACAATGAAAGTATTCATGGAACATACACCATAAGACCACAACGTGGTTCCTAAGGATAAGTCAAGTCTCGTTAACCGCAATGAAGGTGTGAGACACCTGGACTGACAACAATCATGTCAAGAACATTGAGAAACAACTCAGGAGATGGACCACCAAGGTCAAAAGATCCAAAGAAGATCTAATAAGACCACCAAGTATGGATGGAAACGATACCGTACCCGGTATGCGTTAACCGAAAAACAACCTACCCGCACACTTGCCCAGGGCAAGTGCAACAACTACAAGACGGTTAGAAGACTTCTAATGACCAACAAGTACCTGCTAAGGTACCACCATGAAGAATGAAGTAAAATATAGGATCACTAATCCTAAGAGATTGGAACAATGAAGCCTTGGAAAGGCCTAACGGCCCGACCATGGTATTAAGAACATACCAGTCAGCGAAAAGCTGGACTTGGTCAAGACCTCAGACATGGCAACGCCATGAAGAATTTCCTTTCATACCGAACTATTATTTCAAAACCCAATTTCTCTTCAAAACCACAAACCTTTCTTTTAAGCCTTGGATTTTAAAACCAAACCGACGGAATTTCGGTGAGTATCATAGAATGATACAAGAGGAGCTGATAATAGAATACTTCACCTAGGCGTGTGACGAACACTACGAGTGTACCCAAATATGGGATGTGGGACGACCGCACTCCGAAGGAGCTTGCGGGCCTGACAGATAGTTAGGTAAGTGGTAACGTACCAACATGGTACCCCACGTATGTATACATGTAGTGTACGAAACACGGGAAGTAGTCAACTCCGCTCTACGGACCATAAGTAAATTCGAAACAGAACAGTTGGATACCTCAAACGAGCAAAGGGAACTCAGATAAGCTTACAAGCTAAGGAGTCAAGAACCTACTACAGGAGGATGATAAAGAGTTAAAAGTGCGAGAAGCACTAACAACTGAATAAAGACATTGGATATGTCTTGAATATATTAAATTAAAGCATGATGACTGGAAGGAATACCCAGTCTAAACACAGTAAGGCAAATGCCTAACATTAACACATCAGTGTACGATGAACGGGATAGAATTCCTAGAACAACTACCACAAATACACAGGGTGATCATATATGGTACTGAAATTACCATTCATCACCGAAGGGAATACCAAAACCGTTATAACATAAGGAGAAGCACCAGTGATCTACCCTAAAGACGGGAGACGTTATAACCCTCAACGGATAATTCAGATCCAGAACCGCAAGGTAGGATAACAAACTGGACATACCCATAAATGTCGGCCAGATGTAATGGCATAATCAGTAATACCCAGGAGCAATCCATAAAGGGTATCAAGTCAACACAGCTGAAAGAGATGTCGTGGTAAGAACACCACAATAGGAGCAAACATCCGGTTAGAACACCGAAGGGATCCCACTTGACAAGGGATACCCCAAATTAATAAATGGTATCGATCTATACCAAGATACGAAAGGGTCTCCAATAAACGGAAGCGTGATGCGACGATCTTATCATGGAGCCCAGTATCATCTCCAAACCCGGCAATGGATTATGGAGAAGTAATCACTTGGGAACGACGTATGATGAGCAGAGCTCTAGGCAATGGATTATGGCTAGTAAGCCATTACCACACACAACCCAACGGTGGCAAAACCATTGTGAACCATATGGAAAGTTGTCAAGGACGACACCGATAGAAGAGTAACAACCAATGAGCAAGGATACCCCTCATAACGGTGAGACCGCAAGAGCGGTGAACACATGGATTCCAAGAATGGGATACCATCAATAAATGTCCGAAGATATATCCCTTTCGGAACTACTAATGCAGTGAAGCTTGAGCATACAAACATTGCCAAGCGACATAAAATAAGCTTCAACAGCAATTATTGACAACCCGAGGAGTAACCGGTTCAGAAAGAACACGAGATGTGGGAACAAAAGTATAAGTAAATAACGCTCAAGGAGCTCAGGAGTATAACACCAAACCATGGTATAAATGGTGGAAATGCACGAGCTGAAGCTAGCAACAGCGGATGCCATGTAAACCAATACTGTAGAACCAGTAAGAACATGGTGCGCAGCAGGCGACCAATGTAGGTTAGTAATCACCCAATACTATGTAGTTGTTAATAAAGGATGGTGGACAGACCGGGCAACAAGCCAGGAGTCTGCACCAAACGATGAAACACACACCTGAAGGAGTAACGATCATTCCTATCGCGATCACATAAGAGAGTTACTGCCAGGAGTTTACGCCTCTGCACTCTGTAGGACTGAGTGTTTTGGTATTGCACTTGTGCAGTTAATGATCAAGTGGATAGCTAGGAAGATGGAAAAGGTAAAACGTGGTAAATTCTTCCTTTCACCAACGAACATGGCATAAGCCAGCTAAGCAAAAGCTTAGAAACAAACCGTGCGGCCTAAGGCCAAGGAAGCACGAAGAGTGTGAAACACACTAATAATCACAAGATGTGAATTCCATGAGAATAAAAAGTGGAAGGAGACTTAAGAAAGTCACTAGGACCGATGCATAGAAAATGCGAGGTCATACGAGTAAAGAACACTTGTACCAAACAAAATAGTAAGCAGAATTCAGAAGCCACTAGAGAAAGCACTACAACTAAGTAGTGGCTTAAACTCATCCGACAATAAGTCGGAGGTACCAAGTGAATGATCACTACAAAACACAACAGTATGTATATAGATTGCCAGAGAGCTGGTTATAAATCTAAAACTCATTGAGTTCGCGCACGGTAAAAGAATACCACACTTGATGGAACAAACCTTATTCCCACAAAAGAGGGATAAAAAGGTGATGTTTAAGGATAACAAGAAGGGCGAATAACCCAAGCTATCAGAGTCACGCAGCAGAAGCTAGCGGGCCCAAAATTCTAAGTGAAATACACCTAGTGAATAAAAGGTCAATCAACAATGCCTTAAAGCCATTTAGGCTAGAACCGAACTCGGAGTTAAATAAACTCCGATGGAATTTCTTGATGTAGGGACTAACCGGTAATACGATTAAGACCCATTGATCAAGGAACATTGTATAATAGACCGCATAGAAGCTGAACCACTCCATGACGGCTGAAGTGCCTTCGACCAATGTCCAATGATGACACATGGTAGATTACGTGGGCGTAATCCCTTTTAAGGGGGGTAGAGCGAAAACCGCGAAATGTACGTTTTACGTGATAGGTGCGTAAACTACAATGCGCATAGCGCAAAAGTATTTGTTTTGATGATTGATACTTATGTTACATAAACATTTGTATTCACTCATCGTGTAATTATGGTTATTTGGGAAATAAGAATAGGAATGGAGTAGAGAAACCCCAGGGGAATGGAAACCCCGATTGGTAATAGTATGAGGAATGAGTATGTATGGGAGACTGAGGAGTATAAATTGGTATGGAACCGATGTATGTAATGAGTATAAATCGGTATGAAGCCGATGTATTTTATGAGTATAAATTGAGTATAGTAAATTAATGGGATATTATACCCATGAATTTCCTAAGTATAGTAGTTGGAAGATGTAGTAATAATTGATGTGATGATTAGTAAATGAGTAAGTGGATTATATAAATTGGAAAATGTATGTGTGTGATTATGACTAGCAAGATTAAAAAGATAGAAAACGAAATAATGTTTGACGATCTGTCTGTTTGTATTGAGGTGGGAAGTGGAACTTGATTTGCTAGCGATCAAGGGAAACCGAACACAAATTGGGGTGGAAGGATAATTCAACATCAATGCTGATCACATTGGGGTTGAAGGACTCTGGAAGCTCCTTAAGTGGTCACAGTAATAACACTAGTAATAGGTATAATCATCATAAATGGAATTTGGGAGATGTATGCAAGTTTTCAAAATGAATTTCCAAAACTAATTTGGTACAATGTTTTCTTCAAACTTGAGAATGAGGATCGGTTTTGAAACCGCTTCCACGGGCGCTAGTGGATCTTCCATGCCTAGGCACGGGTATCCGGTCGAAACCATAGGAGGTGAAGCTAGTTTTGAGTCTGTGGAAGTGTAGAGTAGTTTGAAACCACTACACCGTTCGTACGGTGACAGTGTGTGTTTTGTATTTTTCCAAAGGCACTGGGGCGGCGTAGTCCCGAGTAAGTATGAGTAAGTATGAGTAAAGTATGAGTAAGTAAGTATGAGTAAGTGCCTGAGGATCTCTATATGTGCAAATGAATTTGATCAGAACCAAAGGACCGTAGAGCCAGAAAGTGTAAGTGCTCAAGTCATGACGGCCGTGAACCAGAAAGCGTAAGTGTTCAAACGTGACCGGTACCTGAGGGATCACTCGCCATTGGGGGAGGATGGTACCTAATTGTCTGCGGATGGACCCCCTTGGAGAGAAGTAAAACGGATATTTTTGATTGCTATGCATGCAGTGACATGCTGTTTGGATGTGTAGTATGCATCATGTCAGACATTTGGAGTTTGACAGGTTATATGTAGAGGTCATAACCTTAGCATAGAGTATTTATACGAGTAACAATATTAGATTCACCAACTTTGAGGGCAAAGTTCTTTAAGGGGGGTAGATTGAAATACCCCGAACTTAAATATGGTGAATAGATTATTTTAATATGGTATTTAAGGGCCTAATAGTGCCTAAGTAATTTTGGTAAGGAAAATAAATCCAAAAGAAATAAAGAAACACTTTAAAAAGCGGAAAACGCTAAAATAAGCGTTAAATAACCATAGGAGGTACGAGACCTCGGTTAGAGTATTATAAGGATTCCTAAGGCTTACTCATGCCTAATTAGTATACGGGAATGATTCCCGAAGAAAACGGATCCAAATAAGGTATTAAAACGCTAATAGAGCTTTAGCGCACGTTTTCGAGAAAACCCGAAAACGTGATTTTAAGTGGTCAAACGAACCCGTAAAAATTATAAATCATTAAACAACTATTATTAAGCATTAACGGAAGCTTAATAACCAATAAAAATAAAGAAACGAGAAAAATCCGGAAAACAGACCCGGTTAGTGAATAGTACCTAAACCGGGTAAATTAACGAGCGTTTTCTGTAAAAAAAAAAAACTGCTCCAGCTTAACAGTATAAGTGGGCCGGTTTTTATAGGGTATTAATACCCACTCTCACACTCAATTAAATATTACTCTCTCACACACTAGAAGACAAGAAAACAAAAAGTAAAAAGTAGCCTCTCTCCCCTCATTCCTCCTCTCCTCCTCTCTCTCCTATTCTTTCCTTCCCCCATCGTGAGACTCCTCTCCTTTCCCCCCTTGCAGCGATTTTGAAGCTCTCAAAATATCTCCAATGGCTTCTCACTTTCTTCCTCATGCTCTAACTCCATTTGAGCTCCAAATGTAAAATAAAATACATATTTGAACTCCTCTCTTCAAGCTCTACATTCCTATCTTTTCAAAATCCGAAAATGGGCAACTTCATCTCCATGGGTTTTGAGCACTTGAAGAATAAATGACACCATTTCGAAGCATGGAGTCTCCTCTTCCTCCTAAGGTAAAAAGTTTCAAGAAAAATCCGTTTTTCTTCACTCTCTATAGTGGCCGATTTTGCCCCCTTTGTAATGCCTTGCTTTCTTGATTGAGCTTGGTTCAACTCTCCAATGGTGGAGGAACTCTTCCTTTCATTCAAGGCTTGAAAACCTCTCTTAAAAGCTCCAAGGTAAAAACCCTAACTAATGGTAATTTAAACCTTCATTGAATTAGTGAAGTTTTAAGAGATTAGAAGTTTGATTATATTCTCTTTATGTAATTTGGGTGTGGGGATGGAGTTTGGAAACTCCATCCCCCACATGACCGATTTTTGCAAGAAAAAGAGAAGGAGAAGAATTGGAAAAGAAATGAAGGAAATATAAGCTCAAGGTAAGAGCTCTTCCTTAATGCTAAATTTTAATGCATTAGAATAATGGGAATGGGTAAACCAATTTAAAGAAACCAAAATGATGTGTTAGAATTGTAGTTGTGAAAGTTTGGGTATTGTGAACAAGTATGTGGATTGTAGGCCTTAGAGCCAAAGAATTGTGTATGTGTATTGATATTGTGTTTTGAGGAAGTAATGATGTATTAAGATTGCTTTGTATTGCTGGTAGGACCCTTGTATGTGTGTGTCTAGAATAGGAATGATTTTGGTGATAATGGGTATATGTGGATAAGTGAGAATTGTAGGTGAACTATGGCAAATTTTAGTAGGAATATGTACATTTGTGGATGACTTGGTGAATGGGAGAACCAAGGTATGTATTGGGGATAATAGAGATGTTTAATGACCTTGGAGTAGTGGTTGTAGTATAAAAAGGAAAGGGCATAAAATCTGTAGCAAGAAGTGTAGTAAAACATTGTAGAAACTAGAGAAAAACTAGTGCGCAAGATTTTGTAAAAATAGAGTTGTACTTGGGTATGGGTAGTGTAGTTGATTGGAAAAGAATTGAAATGGTAAGATGAAGTTAGGCCAAGATGCTAAATGCAAAGAGAAGTGTAGGAATGCACAAGTGTGCAAAGTGTGAAAATGAGAATGGAAAATTTAGAATTTGAACAAGAAGTTGAGTAGTATTGGACCATGGATTTAAGGAGTTTAGTGAGTGTTTAAGTGTGTTTAAACATGTAGGAAACATGTGGAAAGATTGTGGAATAAGTGGAAAAAAATTGGGGTGAATTTGGAGTTCAGAATGTGTAGAAAAACGGTTTTTAAAATGGGGTCTGTTCTGGACCGCCCCTGTGGGGAGGTCCAGTGCAGAGAAGAGAAGAAAACAAAAAACGGGTAGCTTCTGTGTGGACCGCCCCTGGACCGCCCCAGAGGGGCGGTCCAGACCAGAGAAGAAATTGTTTAAGCCTTCTAACATGGGGGATTGAATGGTAATGGTTTTAGAAGTTGTTAAGGCCTTGTTTGGTGACTTTTTAAGGTCCCAAGAAGTGTAAACAAGTTTGAGAAGTAATTAAGAAAGTTGTAAGTTTAAGAACATTAAGTTAAACCAAAACAATGGGATAAGGGGTAAGTATCGGAGTAGTAATTATATATGTATTGTAATACATAGTATTAATTGAACCATTTGGCATGTAGTCATTGGTTCGAGAATAAGACTCGAGGAACAAGTAAGAACCAAGGAACAAGGGAACACACGGTAAAGCTAACCCCGGTGAAAGGTATGATTTTCTCATGCCCCGTATGCTAACCGAGTTACGTTGATTTGTGTGCTGTATGCCGGCTAATCAAGACTAAAGCATGAAAACGGTTTATTGCCTTCTGTATGTCTGCTGTATGTTGTATGAGCTATCCTTCTTGATTGATTGTGTGGCTTCACTTAGTGCGTAGACCGACTCATAGATGAGTCTTGTTGTGTATTGACTCGTAGTAAGAGTCATGTGTGAACTAATGGAACCGTAGCAACGCACTAAACCAACGAATCAATAAACGATAACATAAACCAATGAACTCACTAGAATGTGAGAGAGTGTACGAGAGTAATAACCTTCCGATAACGGTAGGAGAACCGAAATGATCAACCACAAACAATAAGTAGTGGAGTATATGAGTAACCTCTATTAGAGGAATTAATCTTGGTGCAAGACATGAACCATGAGAGTAGTAAAGAATGATGAGGGATCTCCAAACCCCTTAGAAATTAGTCGACCCATTATGAGAGGACCCGACCGATGTAAGTAATGTCCCGAACATGAGAGTATTCGATACGTTGGGGAAACCCTTAAATCTGAGGATACTAGACAGTGGTAATTCCCTAAGCTAGTGGAGGTTATCAAGAGAGATACTTCTAGGCTAATCCATGAGATTGTAATGTACTCTGAGAGAAGAGTGTTGGGAATTTGAGTAGTCCGGTAAAAACGGACATTTGAGTATTTGAGGAGCTAAGCGTATAGCCCTCGTATTGTAGGTCCGGTGGCGAGTCTTGTGTATGACTCCGCCCAGAGGCCAAAGTAATGAGTAATGAGTATTGCGTATGTATGAGTAAAGTAATGAGTACTGAGTAAGAAGTGAGTATGAGTATGTAATGAGTACCGAGTATTGAGTATGTATGAATAAGTATTGAGTATTGAGTACGTATGAGTAAGTATGGAGTATTGAGTAGTGAGTATGCACAAGTATAGTAACGAGTACAGAGTAAGGGTCGTGTGCGAGTAAGGTATTGAACATGGAGTGATGAGTTTGCAAGAGTAAGGAGTGAGTATGAGTAGAGTAGCGAATATTGAACACAGTACGAACAGAGTAGTGAGTAACGCAACGAAAGAAGTAATGAATAAATAACTAATACGAATGGTTGACTATCGAATTGTCTTCCTTGGTAAGTATTGAACCTTGTATGTGTATGTAGGCATTGTTTATTGTATTGTTGTAGCATGAGTATGAATGTATGCATGTAAAATGAACTCCATGTATATCCGACCCAAAGTAGTCGGCGTACCGCGGTTAGCACGCGGTATATGCGAAATTCATATTCAGCGTAAGCTGACCCCCTAGGGGGAACGTTTTTAGTGTGCAGGTACTCGAAGCTGACCACCGTTCGAGAGAGTAGGACGGGGACTGCTATGTAAGCATGGGTAGTTGTATAATAGGGTTTGTATTTGTAATGTATTGTGAAATGGGAAGTTCCAAACTGTATCGGTAATTTAAGGATTGTAGTAGACTCGGTATAGTATTGTATTGGAGTTGTATTTGAATTATGGTTGAGTATGCAAGGGAAAGCAATGTATTGTGTAGAGTACTCGGTATGTTCAATTCATCAGACCGATAGTATGTAGTATTGTAACTCGCCTTGTTAGTCACGTGGGTGACTAACGGCATTGTACACCCGCCGTTGTGTATGGAGTATCCGCTGCGAAGGTAAGTATTGTACAGTAATGACGGTTTTAGCGGTAGGGGTGTTACAAAAAGTGGTATCAGAGCGAAGTATCGCTCTGATGGATGAAATACCGAGTTTAGGAAAATACCGAGTTAGGAATTAGAGACTTAGGGCTAAGGGTGGAGTGTTAGCGTGTGAGGTACGCTAGTTAGGTACCCCCGGGTGATCCGGAAACCTACAACAACCATACCCGCCCTCCGCAACCCCCGGTATAAAGTTGGAATAATAACGCCAGAGAGATGGAAAGACCTCTCACACTCGGGTAAAACCCGATCTGGCAGTTGCAAAAACAAACCTCGCTAGAAAAAGAACCTGTCATACGGTAGAGTCCAAGAACTGGAAGCCCCGAAGACGGTTCCCGTTGGAACAACAACCGCATTCAATGACCATAGTCGAAGATCCTAGACACAGGATAAGGGAATTTATGGCACCATGGGGCGACGTGCTTCGCAGTCGCGAAAACCATGAGTAGCCAGCAAGAAGAGGAGTACAACCGCGCAACGAAGCGAGGAAGATGGAGTAACAAGCCGAGACAGAGGAGTCTACGGACTGTAATGTTTGATAATACCAATAACGGTATACAAACCGACTAAGGAATTAGTCGAGGTTGGAATAACACTAAACCTACATGCCAAGAGGCCGTAATAACCGAACAACAAAGTACAGATGACAATGAAAGTATTCATGGAACATACACCATAGGACCACAACGTGGTTCCTAAGGATAAGTCAAGTCTCGTTAACCGCAATGAAGGTGTGAGACACCGGACTGACAACAATCATGTCAAGAACATTGAGAAACAACTCAGGAGATGGACCACCAAGGTCAAAAGATCCAAAGAAGATCTAATAAGACCACCAAGTATGGATGGAAACGATACCGTAACCGGTATGCGTTAACCGAAAAACAACCTACCCGCGCACTTGCCCAGGGCAAGTGCAACAACTACAAGACGGTTAGAAGACTTCTAATGACCAACAAGTACCTGCTAAGGTACCACCATGAAGAATGAAGTAAAATATAGGATCACTAATCCTAAGAGATTGGAACAATGAAGCCTTGGAAAGGCCTAACGGCCCGACCATGGTATTAAGAACATACCAGTCAGCGAGAAGCTGGACTTGGTCAAGACCTCAGACATGGCAACGCCATGAAGAATTTCTTTTCACACCGAACTATTATTTCAAAACCCAATTTCTCTTCAAAACCACAAACCCTTCTTTTAAACCTTGGATTTTAAAACCAAACCGACGGAATTTCGGTGAGTATCATAGAATGATACAAGAGGAGCTGATAATAGAATACTTCACCTAGGCGTGTGACGAACACTACGAGTGTACCCAAATATGGGATGTGGGACGACCGCACTCCGAAGGAGCTTGTGGGCCTAACAGATAGTTAGGTAAGTGGTAACGTACCAACAAGGTACCCCACGTATGTATACATGTAGTGTACGAAACACGGGGAGTAGTCAACTCCGTTCTACGGACCATAAGTAAATTCAAACCCAAACAGTTGGATACTTCAATCGAGCAAAGGAAGCTCAGGTAAGCATACAAGCTAAAGAGTCAAGAACTCGCTCCAGGAGGATGATTAAGAGTTAAAGTGCGAGAAGCACTAACAACGGAACCAGACATTGGATATGTCTAGAAGATATTGAAGTAAAGCATGATAACTGGAAGGAATACCCAGTCTAAACACTGTAAGGCAAACGCCTAACATTAACACACCAGTGTTCAATGAACGGGATGGAATTCCCAAGACAACAACCACAAACACACAGGGTGATCATATAAGGTACCGAAGGATACCATTCACCACCAAAGGAAATACCAAACCGGTAAAAACATAAGGAGAAACACCAATGGCCTACCCTAAGAACGGGAGACTTTATAACCCTTAACGGGATAATTCAGATCCAGAACCGCAAGGTAGGATAACAAACTAGACTTACTCATAAGTATCAGCCAGGCGTAATGGCATAATTAACAACACCCGGGAGCAATCCTTGAAGGGTGTCGGAAGCGTGATAAAAGTACGAGAGCTAGATGGACACTCGGTTAGAACACCGAAGGGATCCCACTTACTAGGGGATACCCTAAATTAACAATGATGACAATCAACATCAAATCACTTACCTCCAAACCAATTGATGGTATAAGGAAGAGCAAAGCTGGTGAACCGCCTAAGATGAGCAGAGCTCTAGGCAATGGATTATGGCTAGTAAGCCATTACCACACACAACCCAAAGGTTGCAAAAACCATGTGAACATATGAAAGTTGTCAAGGACGACACCGATAGAAGAGTAAACCAACGAGCAAGGATACCCCTCATAACGGTGAGACCGCAAGAGCGGTGAACACATGGATCCCAGGAATGGGATACCATCAATAAATGTCTGAAAATATATCCCTTTCAGAACTACTAACGTAGTGAAGCTTGAGCATACAAACACTGCCAAGCAATGTAGGACAAGCATCAACAACAGTTGTTGACAACCAAGGAGTAATCGATTCAGAAGGAACATGATATGTGGAAACGTAAGGTATAAGTGAATAACACTCAAGGAGCTTAGAAGTATTAACGCTGAACCATGCAATCAATGGTGGAAATACATGAGCTGAAGCTAGCAACAGCGGAGGCCATGTAAACCGACACTGTAGAATCAGTAAGAACATGGTGCGCAGCAGGCGACCAATGTAGGTTAATAATCACCCAATACTATGTAGTTGTTAATAAAGGATGGTGGACAGACCGGGCAACAAGCCAGGAGTCTGCACCAAATGATGAAACACCACCTGAAGGAGTAACGATCATTCCTATCGCGATCACATAAGAGAGTTATTGCCAGGAGTTTACGCCTCTGCACTCTGTAGGACTGAGTGTTTTGGTATTGCACTTGTGCAGTTAATGATCAAGTGGATAGCTAGGAAGATGGAAAAAGGTAAAACGTGGTAAATTCTTCCTTTCACCAATGAACATGGCATAAGCCAGCTAAGCAAAAGCTTAGAAACAAACCGTGCAGCCTAAGGCCAAGGAAGCACGAAGAGTGTGAAACACACTAATAATCACAAGATGTGAATTCCATGGGAATAAAAAGTAAAAGAAGACTTAAGAAAGTCAGTAGGACCGACGCATGGAAAATGCAGGGTCATACGAGTAAAGAACACTTGTACCAAACAAAATAGTAAGCATAATTCAGAAGCCACTGAGAAAGCACTACAACTAAGTAGTGCTTAACTCCCGACAATAAGTCGGAGGTACCAAGTGAATGATCACTACAAAACACAACAGTATGTATATAGATTGCCAGAGAGCTGGTTATGAATCTAAAACTCATTGAGTTCGTGCACGGTAAAGAATACCACGCTTGATGGAACAAACCTTATTCCCACGAAAAGTGGGGTAAAAAGGTAATGTTAAGGATAACAAGAAGGGCGAATAACCCGAGCTATCAGAGTCACGCAGCAGAAGCTAGCGGGCCCAAAACTCTAAGTGAAATACACCTAGTGAATAAAAGGTCAATCATCAATGCCTTGAAGCCATTTAGGCTAGAACCGAACCCGGTTCAGAGTTAAATAAACTCCGATGGAATTTCTTGATGTAGGGACTAACCGGTAATACGGTTAAGACCCATTGATCAAGGAACATTGTATAATAGACCGCATGGAAGCTGAACCGCTCCATGACGGCTGAATTCCTTCGACCAATGTCCAATGATGACACATGGTAGATTACGTGGGCGTAATCCCTTTTAAGGGGGGTAGAGCGAAAACCGCGAAATGTACGTTTTACGTGATAGGTGCGTAAACTACAATGCGCATAGCGCAAAAGTATTTGTTTTGATGATTGATACTTATGTTACATAAACATTTGTATTCACTCATCGTGTAATTATGGTTATTTGGGAAATAAGAATAGGAATGGAGTAGAGAAACCCCAGGGGAATGGAAACCCCGATTGGTAATAGTATGAGGAATAAGTATGTATGGGAGACTGAGGAGTATAAATTGGTATGGAACCGATGTATGTAATGAGTATAAATCGGTATGAAGCCGATGTATTTTATGAGTATAAATTGAGTATAGTAAATTAATGGGATATTATACCCATGAATTTCCTAAGTATAGTAGTTGGAAGATGTAGTAATAATTGATGTGATGATTAGTAAATGAGTAAGTGGATTATATAAATTGGAAAATGTATGTGTGTGATTATGACTAGCAAGATTAAAAAGATAGAAAACGAAATAATGTTTGACGATCTGTCTGTTTGTATTGAGGTGGGAAGTGGAACTTGATTTGCTAGCGATCAAGGGAAACCGAACACAAATTGGGGTGGAAGGATAATTCAACATCAATGCTGATCACATTGGGGTTGAAGGACTCTGGAAGCTCCTTAAGTGGTCACAGTAATAACACTAGTAATAGGTATAATCATCATAAATGGAATTTGGGAGATGTATGCAAGTTTTCAAAATGAATTTCCAAAACTAATTTGGTACAATGTTTTCTTCAAACTTGAGAATGAGGATCGGTTTTGAAACCGCTTCCACGGGCGCTAGTGGATCTTCCATGCCTAGGCACGGGTATCCGGTCGAAACCATAGGAGGTGAAGCTAGTTTTGAGTCTGTGGAAGTGTAGAGTAGTTTGAAACCACTACACCGTTCGTACGGTGACAATGTGTGTTTTGTATTTTTCCAAAGGCACTGGGGCGGCGTAGTCCCGAGTAAGTATGAGTAAAGTATGAGTAAGTAAGTATGAGTAAGTGCCTGAGGATCTCTATATGTGCAAATGAATTTGATCAGAACCAAAGGACCGTAGAGCCAGAAAGCGTAAGTGCTCAAGTCATGACGGCCGTGAACCAGAAAGCGTAAGTGTTCAAACGTGACCGGTACCTGAGGGATCACTCGCCATTGGGGGAGGATGGTACCTAATTGTCTGCGGATGGACCCCCTTGGAGAGAAGTAAAACGGATATTTTTGATTGCTATGCATGCAGTGACATGTGTGGATGGTAGTATACATCATGTCAGACATTTGGAGTTTGACAGTTATATGTAGAGGTCATAACCTTAGCATAGAGTATTTGTGAGTAACAATATTAGATTCACCAACTTTGAGGGCAAAGTTCTTTAAGGGGGGTAGATTGAAATACCCCGAACTTAAAATGGTGATTAAATTATTTTATATGGTATTTAAGGGCCTAATAGTGCCTAAGTAATTTTGGTAAAGAAAATAAATCCAAAAGAAATGAGAAAACGCTTAAAAGCGGAAAACGCTAAAATAAGCGTTAAATAACCATAGGAGGTACGAGACCTCGGTTAGCGTATTATGTGGATTCCTAGGGCTTAATAAGACCCAAATAATATACGGGAATGATTCCCGAAGAAGACGGATCCAAAGAAGGTATTAAAACGCTAATAGAGCTTTAGCGCACGTTTTTCGAGAAAACCCGAAAACGTGATTTTAAGTGGTCAAACGAACCCGTAAAAATTATAAATCATTAAACAACTATTATTAAGCATTAACGGAAGCTTAATAACCAATAAAAATAAAGAAACGAGAAAATTCCGGAAAACGGGCCCGGTTAGTGAATAGTATCAAAACCGGGTAAAATAACGAGCGTTTTCTGTAAAAGACGAAAAACGCTCCAGCTAGTATAACAGTGGGGGCCGGTTTTTACTGGTGTAAACAGCTCTCTCTCTCACACACACACAAGTAACAAATAAGTAAATCAAAAAGCAAAAAGTAAAAAGTACAAAGTAAATAACACCCTCTCTCCTCTTATTCTCTCATTTCCCTATTCTCTCTCCAATTCCCTTCCCTCTCTCACGATGGAATCCCCCTCTCTGCAGCACACTCCTCTCCTTCCTCCCTTCTCTGATTTGCAGCCGATTTTGGAAGCTCCTCCATGGCTTCCCTTCTTTCTCTTCATGCTCTAGCTCCATTTGAGCTCCAAATGTAAAATAAAATACATATTTGAACTCCCCTCTTCAAGCTCTACATTTCTATCTTTTCAAAATCCGAAAATGGGCAACTTCATCTCCATGGGTTTTGAGCACTTGAAGAATAAATGACACCATTTCGAAGCATGGAGTCTCCTCTTCCTCCTAAGGTAAAAAGTTTCAAGAAAAATGTTTTTCTTCACTCTCTATAGTGGCCGATTTTGCCCCCTTTGTAATGCCTTGCTTTCTTCTTGATTTGAGCTTGGTTCAACTCTCCAATGGTGGAGGAACTCTTCCTTTCATTCAAGGCTTGAAAACTCTCTTAAAAGCTCCAAGGTAAAAACCCTAACTAATGGTAATTTAAACCCTTCATTGAATTAGTGAAGTTTTAAGAGATTAGAAGTTTGATTATATTCTCTTTATGTAATTTGGGTGTTGGGATGGAGTTTGGAAACTCCATCCCCCACATGACCGATTTTTGCAAGAAAAAGAGAAGGAGAAGAATTGGAAAAGAAATGAAGGAAATATAAGCTCAAGGTAAGAGCTCTTCCTTAATGCTAAATTTTAATGCATTAGAATAATGGGAATGGGTAAACCAATTTAAAGAAACCAAAATAATGTATTAGAATTGTAGTTGTGAAAGTTTGGGTATTGTGAACAAGTATGTGGATTGTAGGCCTTAGAGCCAAAGAATTGTGTATGTGTATTGATATTGTGTTTTGAGGAAGTAATGATGTATTAAGATTGCTTTGTATTGCTGGTAGGACCCTTGTATGGGTGTGTCTAGAATAGGAATGATTTTGGTGATAATGGGTATGTGTGGATAAGTGAGAATTGTAGGTGAACTATGACAAAATTTTAGTAGGAATATGTACATTTGTGGATGACTTGGTGAATGGGAGAACCAAGGTATGTATTGGGGATAATAGAGATGTTTAATGACCTTGGAGTAGTGGTTGTAGTATAAAAAGGAAAGGGCATAAAATCTGTAGCAAGAAGTGTAGTAAAACATTGTAGAAACTAGAGAAAAACTAGTGCGCAAGATTTTGTAAAAATAGAGTTGTACTTGGGTATGGGTAGTGTAGTTGATTGGAAAAGAATTGAAATGGTAAGATGAAGTTAGGACAAGATGCTAAATGCAAAGAGAAGTGTAGGAATGCACAAGTGTGCAAAGTATGAAAATGTGAATGGAAATTTATAGAATTTGAACAAGAAGTTGAGCAAGTATTGGACCACGGATTTAAAGGGTTTTAGTGAGTTTTTAAGTGTGTTTAAACATGTAGGAAACATGTGGAAAGATTGTGGAATAAGTGGAAAAAAATTGGGGTGAATTTGGAGTTCAGAATGTGTAGAAAAACGGTTTTTAAAATGGGGTCTGTTCTGGACCGCCCCTGTGGGGAGGTCCAGTGCAGAGAAGAGAAGAAAACAAAAAACGGGTAGCTTCTGTTGTGGACCGCCCCTGGGACCGCCCCAGAGGGGCTGTCCAGACCAGAGATGAAGAAAAAAATTTGTTTAAGGCTCCTAATGATGGGGGATTGAATGGTAATGGTTTTAGAAGTTGTTAAGGCCTTGTTTGGTGACTTTTTAAGGTCCCAAGAAGTGTAAACAAGTTTGAGAAGTAATTAAGAAAGTTGTAAGTTTAAGAACATTAAGTTAAACCAAAACAATGGGATAACGGGGTAAGTATCGGAGTAGTAATTATATATGTATTGTAATACATAGTTGATAAGTGCGAAATACATCTATTTTTAGGGCTTTATTTTTTCATATTTTCATAACAATTCATGTCGTATTTCTCACTTATCATATGTTTTTCCTAAGATTTGTGTTTAGATGAGAGCTGATGTATTTTATGTGTCAAATGCAGGAAAAAAAGTCTTAAAGTTACATTCATCATCTCATAAGGATTACAACACAACAAACGGTGACATATATATATATTAATAATCATGACGTCTTCATTACTTGCGCATGCACGTGGGATATCAATTTCATTCACTCTTGAATTATCATCATGGTCGCTGCTGGACAAGGTTTGACGGCTGAACATCAAATGATGATATTATCACACAAGCAATGTTCACATCAGCATATGATATCACATTCACGTGATCATTCAGCGGCACACTATTATACTCCCTCTGTCCGGAATTGACCGTCCTGTTTACTATTGGACATGTCGTTTGACTTCAATTTTTAACAATAAGATAAATTAATTTGGAAATTAAAGTTTTACATATGATTCCTTACATGATAAACTATATGTACAATTTAGTTTTAAAATTATTTTTCTTATATATTTTAATATTGAATGGAAAACGTGCCATAAAACAAACAGGATGGTCAATTCAGGACGGAGGGAGTAATTCACATATGCTCCTACAGCACATGCACCAGCACTAGCACCATGGACGATTAATCATCATTGTCGGCAGCACTTTATTCAGTGACACATCAGGATTGCCTACCAATATATAAGATATATTAATTATAGAGAGAGGCGCAAATTTTATCAACAAGAGAGTAACGATAGAATTTGTTAAGTAGGCTTCGTTGCCTATAAAAGGAGGGGATTAGGTTACAATTGGAGGCACGCCCGCCGCTCCAATAGAGGGCTTCGGCCTTCTCGCTCTGCGCCTCACCCATCACCATCATCAACCATCATCATTCAGCCAACATTTCTCCAGATTCATTCACATCTCAGCATTCGCTCACCATACTCCAGCTTCTTCGTTCACAAATTCCAACCGCACTCGCCCATCATCCATCATCAATTTCCATCGCCACCACGAATTCATTTGTTGACCGAAGTTAAACCAAAGGCGGGGTGCAGCACGCAGCAGCAGTTCGGTTAAAGTGAAGAACAAGAAATCGGTCAACACCGAGAATCATTAGTAAACCGGTAGTGAAATTCTGGAACATATCTTTGTTATTTTTTTCTGTTACTTGTTACAAATTATTTTATGCTCGTTTTATTTGTTGTTTACGTTACGAACCATGAGTGAGTAATTTTATTTAGCTTTCCGGGTTAGGGAAGCGAGTCTTTTTCATAGAATTCATGTTATGTAAATTTGTCACTATTATTATAATTTTGCAATAGTTTGATTCCTGTTATTAATGCACTTGGATTTTCTGGCCAATTTTCTAAGTGATTTTTGTAGAACTTATATCAAAATGCAGTGTTGAGATTAAGTTCTAGACCTAGGAAATCAAACCGGATTAATGACTAGAAGCATGGTTTGCCTATAGGTAGTCTGTCTCCAATAGGAATTGTGTTTAATGCAATTAACTTGAATTTAACTTGGGCATGGTTTGCGGCTTGTTATTTCAGTTAGTTAGGGTTCATTGTACAAGGACCGGTCAACGAACTATTTATAATTCCTGAGTTTATTGCATAAAATAGTGGAAATTGTTATTAATTGAATTCGACAAAATAGACAAGTGGAATAACCCGGGGAGTGTTTTTAATTCACTAGCTTTTTAAACCGATATTTGTTTTGTTTATTTTTACCGTTTTGTTATTTTATTACTCTGTGTTTGTTATTTGATTTGAATTAATTGAAAACCTGAAAAATTGAAAATTTCTCGTTTTCTTATTTTATTTTAGTTTCTCGGTTAGATTAATAATTTGTCAGTTAATTGAACGAGGTCCCTGAGTTTGACAACCCACTTAATCACTATACCCGCAAAATGATAGGTACACTGCCTAGGTAGAAGTAGTCACATATTTCTGCTTACAATAGTATTAATTGAACCATTTGGCATGTAGTCATTGGTTCGAGAATAGGACTCAAGGAACAAGTAAGAACCAAGGAACAAGGGAACACACGGTAAAGCTAACCCCGGTGAAAGGTATGATTTTCTCATGCCCCGTATGCTAACCGAGTTACGTTGATTTGTGTGTTGTATGCCGGCTAATCAAGACTAAAGCATGAAAACGGTTTATTGCCTTTCATTGTATGTCTCGTTGTATGTTGTATGAGCTAACCCTTCTTGATTGATTGTGTGGCTTCAGTTAGTGCGTAGACTAACTCATAGACGAGTCTTGTTGTGTATTGACTCGTAGTAAGAGTCATGTGTGAACTAATGGAACCGTAGCAACGCACTAAACCAACGAATCAATAAATGATAACATAAACCAATGAACTCACTAGAATGTGAGAGAGTGTACGGGAGTAATAACCTTCCGATAACGGTAGGAGAACCGAAATGATTCAACCACAAACAATAAGTAGTGGGAGTATATGAGTAACCTCTATTAGAGGAATTAATCTTGGTGCAAGACATGAACCATGAGAGTAGTAAAGAATGATGAGGGATCTCCAAACCCCTTAGAAATTAGTCGACCCATTATGAGAGGACCCGACCGATGTAAGTAATGTCCCGAACATGAGAGTATTCGATACGTTGGGGAAACCCTTAAATCTGAGGATACTAGACGGTGGTAATTCCCTAAGCTAGTGGAGGTTATCAAGAGAGATACTTCTAGGCTAATCCATGAGATTGTAATGTACTCTGAGAGAAGAGTGTTGGGAATTTGAGTAGTCCGGTAAAAACAGACATTTGAGTATTTGAGGAGCTAAGCGTATAGCCCTCGTATTGTAGGTCCGGTGGCGAGTCTTGTGTATGACTCCGCCCAGAGGCCAAAGTAATGAGTAATGAGTATTGCGTATGTATGAGTAAAGTAATGAGTACTGAGTAAGAAGTGAGTATGAGTATGTAATGAGTACCGAGTATTGAGTATGTATGAATAAGTATTGAGTACGTATGAGTAAGTATGGAGTATTGAGTAGTGAGTATGCACAAGTATAGTAACGAGTACAGAGTACAGTCGTGTGCGAGTAAGGTATTGAACATGGAGTGATGAGTTTGCAAGAGTAAGGAGTGAGTATGAGTAGAGTAGCGAATATTGAACACAGTACGAACAAAGTAGTGAGTAACGCAACGAAAGAAGTAATGAATAAATAACTAATACGAATGGTTGACTATCAAATTGTCTTCCTTGGTAAGTATTGAACCTTGTATGTGTATGTAGGCATTGTTTATTGTATTGTTGTAGCATGAGTATGAATGTATGCATGTAAAATGAACTCCATGTATATCCGACCCAAAGTAGTCGGCGTACCGCGGTTAGCACGCGGTATATGCGAAATTCATATTCAGCGTAAGCTGACCCCCTAGGGGGAACGTTTTTAGTGTGCAGGTACTCGAAGCTGACCACCGTTTGAGAGAGTAGGACGGGGACTGCTATGTAAGCATGGGTAGTTGTATAATAGGGTTTGTATTTGTAATGTATTGTGAAATGGGAAGTTCCAAACTGTATCGATAATTTAAGGATTGTAGTAGACTCGGTATAGTATTGTATTGGAGTTGTATTTGAATTATGGTTGAGTATGCAAGGGAAAGCAATGTATTGTGCAGAGTACTCGGTATGTTCAATTCATCAGACCGATAGTATGTAGTATTGTAACTCGCCTTGTTAGTCACGTGGGTGACTAACGACATTGTACACCCGCCGTTGTGTATGGAGTATCCACTGCGAAGGTAAGTATTGTACAGTAATGACGGTTTTAGCGGTAGGGGTGTTACAATACCTCAAGTTAAAAAAGCCTGGAATGAGGTTGTTGCGAATAATCGAGATCGGGCTAACTACTTACGACTTGATGATTTCCCTGAGGATGACTCCCCAATCCTAAGGTTTACAGCTAGCGAAGTTAGATCTGAGTGTGAGTATTGGCAGAACTCCCTGATTGGAGCAGTTCTTAGGCTAAGATGCACGTACTCCGCTATGGAAGATTTGTTCAAATTAGGTGGGGGCAGTTTGCGATACTGAGGATTTATTTGAATGATAATGGAGTTTTGGTATTGCGATTTGAGAAGCAGGAGGATATGTTACGAGTTATGGAGTCGGGACCATGGTTCTTTAGAGGGAACCTTCCTTTGATTTTGAGAGGATGGGAACTAGGATGTAAGCTAGATCTAGCTAATTTAGCTTCGATTCCTGTGTGGATTAAGCTACTGAATCTGGACTTGCAATTTTGGTCGCTGAGAATGTTAGGGCGAATTGCTAGTAAATTGGGGAGACCAATTCTGGCGGATAAGCTAACTGCGATGAAGGAGAAGATAGGGTTTGCGAGAATACTGGTGGAAATCAAGACCGGGAGTCGACCTAAAGAGGAGATTGTTTTGGAGGATGGAGCTGGGAACAGATTTATACAGAGAGTTATATATGAGTGGAAACCGTGGTATTGTGATGGTTGCAAATGCTTTGGGCATTCTAATGGCAATTGCAAGAAGAGGAATACTGATGGGAGCTGTGAGAATAATGATCAGATGGGGAATGATCATAAGGAAGGAGAGGTGGTTAGGGAAACTCTTGCTAGCTCAGTTTTACCGGTGGAGAGAAACATTAGAAATAATGGGAGGAAGACTGGATCTGGAGCTGTTTCTGCTAGTATGGGTGAGGAAATGCAAGGATGGACGGTAGTGGAAGCCAAGAAAGGCTTAAAAGGTGGGATGAGAAGACAAAACAAGATAAGGGGAAGGGGGTTGATGTGGTGGTGGATTCAAGGAAGAATTCTTTGCCCAATGGGTAGATACCAAATCGCTTCCTGGAACATCAGAGGGTTGAATTCCCTCAATAAGAAGGTAGCAGTTGATAAGTTTTGTAGCGAGAATAAAGTGAGTCTTATAGCAATATTGGAGACTCGGGTGAGGGATAATAAGCTTGAGAAGGTTGAGAGTTGGTTTAATAAGAAGTGGGGAATTTTGTCTAATGTGGGAATGGACAAAAACTGTCGTATTTTACTCCTATGGGATGAGAATAGTTGGGATGTGCAGTGTGTGGGCATGACGAATCAGATAATTCATTGCAAAGTTACCTCGAGAAATAATGAGAGTGGCTTCTCCTTATCTATGGTTTATGCAGCTAATCATAGTGGAGATAGGATTGGGTTATGAGATGCTCTTAAGGGTTACAGTAAGATTGTTAGTGATGCTTGGGTAATTATGGGAGATCTTAATCGTTTTCTGAAGGATGATGAGAAAATTGTGAATAACACTGTTTTGACTGAACCAGATTCACAGTTTGTTGAGTGTGTGGAAGACATTGATGTACATGACTTGAAGTTTTCAGGTGCGTTTTTCACTTGGTCCAACAAGCATAGTAGAGATCTAAATTCCAGGATGTACTGTAAACTGGACAGAGTTTTAGTTAATGATGATTGGTCTCGCACATTTATTGATTCTCATGTGGAGTTTTGTGCCCCTGATGTATCAGACCACTGCCCTGCTCTTTTGTCACTTGATAGTGAAAAGTGTATGAAGCCAAGTATGTTCAGGTTTCATAATATCTGGGTGTCTGATAAGGGCTATCTAGATTTGAACAGAGATTGCTGGAAGATGAGATTTAATGGCTGCCCCATGTTCAGGATTATATAGAGGATGAAGATAATTAAAGCCAAGTTGAAGGGGCTAAATAAATCTAAATGTTCTAATCTTCATGACAGGGTGGATGAATGCAGGAGAGAGCTCCACGATATTCAGAAGAAAATCAGAGAGCAGCCTTTTGATAAGGGTTTAATTGGTCAGGAGAATTTGATGATTCAAGAAGTTAATAACAGTGTTAGTCTCTTACACACTCAGATGGCTCAACAAGCAAAAATTGACTGGATTCAATTGGGGGATGAATCTAGTTCTTATTTCCACAGAATGATGAGTGCAAAGAGAAATGTGAATAAGATCCATGTGTTGACAGATGATGCTGGTTAGAAACTGGTGAAAGAGGAAGATATAGCAGCGCACGTTATTGGCTTTTTCAAAGATCTGCTGGGCAGGAAAATGATAAGTAGGAAAGGGTGTGATAAGAAGATATTTTTGCAAGGGAGGAGCTTGTCTGAGGAGACAAATAAGCAACTTACTCTTCCTATTACTGATAAAGAAATTTGGGAGGCTGTGAGCTCATGATGGATTTAATTTGTTATTCTTTAAATCCTGCTGGCACATTGTGGGGGAGGATACACAGAAAGCAGTGAAGGAATTTTTTGAGAAGGGGAAGATTTTAAAACAGGTAAACTCCACACTGATTGTTCTGGTCCCTAAGGTTATTAATCCTACGGTGGTGAAGGACCTTAGACCTATTGCCTGCTGTAATGTTTTGTATAAGATTATATCGAAAATCATCACAACAAGATTGAAGGTTGCTCTTCCTGAGATCATCAATGATTGCTAGGGGGCATTTGTTTCTGGAAGGAGCTTATCCCATAATGTCCTCCTCTGTCAAGAAATAGTGCAAGGCTACAGAAGAAAGAACATTTCCCCATATGTGCTTTTAAAGTTGATATACTTAAAGCCTACGATAGTGTGAGCTGGGAATTCCTGGAGGAGGTTTTGAGAGGATTTGGGTTTCATGAAAAGGTTGTAAACTGGATTATGATTTGTGTATCTACCCCTTGGTACTCAATAATGATTAATGGTCAGATGCGTGGATTTTTCAAAGGGGAAAGAGGGCTTAGACAAGGAGACTCTCTCTCCCCCTTCTGTTTGTGCTTTGCATGGAGTATTTGAGCAGACTGTTATCTTCTGCTCAAGAGGACCCAAATTTTAACTTTCACCCAAAGTGTAGCAGAATTGGATTGAATCATCTTTGCTTTGCGGATGACCTGCTGATCTTCTGTAGAGGAGATGTTGGTTCGATAAGGATTATTAAAAGAATCTTGGATAAGTTCTCTGATTCCTCAAGGCTACTAGTAAGTCACCAGAAGTGTAGAGTTTTCTTTGGAGGAGTCAATGAGGAAGAAAAGAGGAAAATTCTAGAAGTCCTGAAGTTTGAAGAAGGAAGCCTGCCTGTTAGATACTTAGGAGTGCCACTATCTGCACAGAAACTCTCTTGCTCTGATTATTCTCCTCTCATTAACAAGATCTGTGCTAGAATTTCTCATTGGACTGCTAGGAAGTTAAGCTATGCGGGTAGATTACAGCTAGCCCAAAGCACTCTCATAAGTATCCAAAGATTCTGGGCAAACATCTTCCTCTTCCCCAAGAACATAATACAGATGATTGACAGAAAATGCAGGTCCTTCCTCTAGTGTGGGAATGATAGCGGGAGAAAAGCCTCTGTGGCTTGGAATTTTGTTTGCAGGCCTAAAGCTATGGGGGGCCTTGGTATCAAAGAAGTGCTTTCGTGGAATAAAGCAGCGATGTTAAATACTTTGTTAAAGTTAGATGGTACTGGTGAGATCCATTCTGCTCTGGTCAGATGGTGCAAAGCTTACACACTGAAAAATGAGAATATGTGGGATGTTCAATTGAGAGGAAGTCACGCATACTGGTGGAAATGTTGCCTAGCAATCAGAGATGAGATAGTCAGTAATAACTTGAAGGAAAAGCTGATGGAAATGCAGAATACAACAACTACCAAGGACATCTATGAAGTAATCCATCCTAGCTTGGACACAGGTTATTGGGATAACATAATTTGGAATGGTTTCTGCACACCTCATGCTTCATTCATATGGTGGTTAGCATGCCATAATAGACTTGCAAGTAAAGATAGAGTTAAGAAGTGGAATAACAGCATTGACACGAGTTGTGTGTTCTGTGGGAGTGAGGAAACAAGGGACCATCTGTTTTTTGAATGCGATTTCAGCAAGAAAATCTTCCAGGAAGTTCTACATAAATGGCTGCTTTGCAAGATACCAACTAATTTTTCAGATTGCATGTTTTGTCTCTAGAAAGCAAGGAATAAATTGAACATAGTATATAAAATGAGAGCTTCTGCTGTGGGTGTGATAATCTACCATGTTTGGAGAACCAGGAATGAGGCAGTGTTTGCCGATTCCTCTCCTGATATGGGCAAGTGTTTGGTAGATATTTGTGGGGAGTTAAAGATGAGGTGGGGCAAATTCTCTTACCCGGTTTCTAGGAAAAATTATAGAGTGTTAAAGAGCTTTAGTCTGTTGGTATTTTTAGGAAGATAGATGAGGTATAGGGAGATTATACTGCAGTTTGTTGTAGGTTTTGGGTTTCCATACATGTAAATATTTTCATAGTTATTCAATACAGCTAACCTTTCTTTCAAAAAAAAAAAAGAATAGATGAGAAGCTTCAAGAGCTATGAAGTTAATTTTATCTCCTTAATTAAACTGGCCAACATTACAAGCAAGATGGATAGCGGATGAGAGCTCTCACCTCCAATAGTGGACATTAAGGACTTTTTTTTTTTGCTCAGCTTTGTGCCAAGTTCATATAAGTATCTATGCTTCAAAAATAAAGTTATACTCCCTCCGTCCTGAATTGACCGTCTTGTTTACTATTGGACATGTCGTTTGACTTCAATTTTTAACATATAAGATAATTAATTTTGAAAATTTAAGTTTTGCATATGATTCCTTACACGATAAACTATATTTACAAAATTTAGTTTTATAAAATTATTTTATCTTATATCTTAATATTGAAGTGGAAAACGTGCCATAAAACAAACAGGACGGTCAATCAGGACGGAGGGAGTAAAAGTATCTAAGTACTAACTTGGTTGGTTCTATGTCTTTGTTTAATATTCTTGACAAGTTGGTTTGAACTGGGGACATCTCAAATCAGGTTATTCTTATAATTAATAGTACTAGTATTGTTTGATAAAAAAAAGTAAACGACCAAACCCTGCTTGCCGCCGCTGCGTTTCAATTATTCCATCCTGTGGAAATTACAAGTCCTACTCCACCTCCACGGCTCCGTTGGTATCGGTTCGGCGGCTTTGCTCCCGTTGATTGGTGTTCTTCTTCCGAGTCATCCCTATCTCTCCGGCAGAAACCAGCAGTCCGGATTCTCCACTCCAGCTGTGGTCGTCTATCTGCGCCAGGGTTCAGAGACGGCTCCGTGGTGATCTTTTTACTCGTCCTGTACAGTTGCATTGATTGAAAGGTAGGGTGAAAATTTTCAAGTTTTATGTTACACTGTTAGGTTCATGGCACGAAAGTTTATGTCACTCGTCATTACCTATACTGTCCTTATGTTTTTCACATTGAAGATGAGTGTGTTAGCTGCTAGGCTCATGCCTGTCGCGTCTATGAGTGAAACCGTGTGCAAAAACTGAATTTTGATGTAGGCCGGGCTGAGATGCTATTAATCAATTCGTCGAGGTTATCTGTCTTTTAGTGCCGTTGGCCTGTTGCGGTCAGTCCTGAAGATGTTAAACACACGGCCTTATTTTTGAATTTATGGGGTAGTTGTGGCGCTCAATTCTTGCAATTATTTGTTCTTTAGTCCGTTATTTTTTCCATTAAGGAATGTATTTTTTCCATTAAGGAATGCTGATGTTGCCTCTGGTTCAGTTAAGTTAATCAGTATTTTTTCCCGGTACTAATTGTAGAAATAAGAGAGTTCAACGGTGAACAGTTTTGGCGCATGCCTCAAAAACCGATGTTTTTATCCATTTGCTTATTTAATTGATGCCTGGTACTTTTGTCCCCTAGAACAGTGAACTATAGTAATGAAACTCCCGTATCTTATAGTATTCGCATAATTTGCATGATAGGATCTTTGTTCCGTGATACTCCCTCTAATTATGCTTGAATATGAAGATGTCAGGTTTTGCTGTCACCAGTACCAGCAGCTGCTATAGAGCTTCCCCATCGACCATAATCCATGGGTGCTGTTGGCAGCTTGTTGATTCCAGAAAGATAGGAAATCTACAGGTAAACCAGGGGACATGCCATCTTTTAATCTATTATATTTCAAGCGGTCCATTGCTGCACAACTACTGTTGAATTTTCTGTTTGTCAGAACTTTTATGGTGCTCTTGTTTTGATCTCAGAGCCTTGTTTCGTTCATCCCGTTATCAGTAAAATCAAAGTTTAAGAGTACTAAAGCTATGAAAACACCTGGATCCATTTCTCTAGATCATGCGGAGTCTTCTTCCGCTGTCCCTTCAGGTAGACCACTTTTGTATATGTTGTGAACCACTGTATATTATCTTTTATACGAAGGAGGCTGAAAAAGCGCTCCTACTCTCTCTTAGGTGAATTCTTTTTACTATGTTATCCTCTTTAAGCATAGAACTTTAAAATAGAGTTAAAGAATCGAAAGAATAGACATTTATATGTTCACTGTTTTGTCTCTTTGTCTTCTACAAATTCTGCTTGGGCTGGAAACTGTGGCTTGGTAGTCATGTATGAATCTTTAACTCACCATTATTTTGAAAATTCTATTACAACTTTTATGCTTGCTTCAAAGACCTTATGAGTTTCAGGAACACATGTTTCTGATATGTCTTGCCTGTTTCAGATCGCCTGTCATATAAGCTATCATATCATTCTTGTTTACTTACATGGTCCATGCACCTTTTGGTCTTAGGGAAAAAGCAAGCACTGATCTCATTATCTGACAAAAAAGATTTGACTTTCCTTGGGAGTGAGCTCCATAATTTGGGGTAAGAACTATACTCTCATCTTTGGTCTCGTCCTTATTGGATTTTCTTGCTGAATTTTGGCTGAAACTAATGACTTATGGTAAGAAAACAATTAATTTACTAGTCACCTCAACAAGTTCAAACAAGACATGTTAGTGATTGCCCATCAGACAAGCTCTCACAGTTATTGTTGTTCAAAATATTGTATTATATAACCCCCCTGATCTGGACTAAGGGCATTGTGGATGCCTCAAAAATAGATCACATTCTGAATCATATGCGCTTACAAGCTGCAGTTTTCATGCATAATTGAGTATAGTAGCTAAGTTTGATTTCATAGAAGTTATTTTTTTTATCTTTTTTTTTCCTCCATGTGAGATCAATTCTCCCACTTCGTGTCCTTAAATTCAAGCTGTCTATTTTTTTATATGACATCTGCTTTTGTAGGTATAAGATTATTTCCACTGGAGGAACAGCATCTGCTCTAGAAACTGCTGGCATCTCAGTTACTAAAGTAGAAGAGCTTACACAATTTCCGGAAATGGTAACTTTTGATGACTTCGCTATCTTTCACATGTAATAAAATTGTTATGCCCCTTATGATGATGTCGTGTATGGGTGGTGTTGCTGAAGGGGAAAAGTTTTACAAGTCCCTTGTGATTAACTAAGGCTTGAATGATGAGTGTAGAAACCATATGGAATAAGTATTGCATGCTACCAGCACTAGGTGACATTACGAGGCCAATAAGGGTGATCCAAAAAATTTGGTCTATGGTTAAGGTTAAATTGCACTTGCGCAGTGAGTAGATAGTGCAATACACAATGGAATGTCTTTTTGTTAGGATCGACTTCTCTAAGAAGGTTGAATGTTATTTTTTGCAGCTTGATGGTCGTGTAAAGACTTTGCATCCTGGAGTTCATGGAGGCATACTTGCTAGAAGAGACCTAGATCATCATATGGAAGCTTTGAAAAAACATGAAATAGGTTGGTATATTAATTACATGTTCAATGCCATTAATATTTGTCATTTTTTCCTAACTTTCTCATCCATGTATATATTGGCAGATACTTTTGATATTGTGGTGGTGAATTTGTATCCCTTCTATGATAAAGTTTCTTCTGCGGAGGGAGTGGACTTTGTGGAAGGGATTGAGAATATTGACATTGGTGGTCCTACAATGATTAGGGCTGCTGCAAAGGTAGATATCTCTTTAAAATGATTTATTATAACTAAGGTACATTCGGTGTCTATTTGGTTATTTATTAGCTACTTACATATTCACTTTTTAACTGTTTTATAATGTCATTTTTTACCCTTTCATCATGGTTTCTTCGTTGATATGAAGATAAATCCTATTTATTAGCTATCCGAGCTTTTAGGTTTTCTATGTATTTGTCATCTTTATCAGCAAATTGGGCCCGCGTGGTTATGACATTGCTTTTCTTACTTCTTTGGATATAACGAAGGTGCTTTTTTGCACGATGGGTAAGGGCTAATTCTTCGTGGTTAATTATGTGTAGACAATAATATAAATTATCTACTAGAGGTGCTCTTCCCTTTTGCAGAATGAAAACTTTTTGGATTAGATACTCTTTTTGCCATGCTTGGTTCATTTTGGTAAACTAATTTAATGTGTACCATCACTATGTCATTATGGTGAAATTGGTCAGTGACCGTTGTGGATATTCGATGTTGACTTATACAACTCGTCATGATTCTCTCAGAATCATAAGGATGTGCTTGTTGTTGTGGATCCACAAGATTACCCTGCTCTTTTGGCTTATCTTAAAGGAAACCTAAAGGGCCAACATTTCCGAAAGACACTTGCATGGAAGGCCTTCCAACATGTTGCTGCATATGACTCTGCTGTGTCGGAGTGGCTGTGGAAGCAGACAGTTGAAGGTATACATGCAATGAGATTCTCCCTGGCTTGCATTTGTATAATATGACTGTCAATATATATTATGGGTGACACTTTTTAAAATTTTTGTGAGTATCAAATGCTTCAAAGTTGTCTTCACTTCTAAACACTATTTGTTGAGACATAAAAGTGATGATGTACTTTTTTTCTTGTGAAGATGAATTTCCACCAGAATTTACAGTATCTCTCTCGCTTAAGAGCTCTCTTCGTTATGGAGAAAATCCTCATCAGAAAGCTGCATTCTATATCGACAAAAGTCTTGCTGAGGTCAATGCTGGTGGTATTGCTACTGCTGTACAGCACCATGGAAAGGTTAGATGCTGTACTTTCAGGTGGTTTTGCCGCCAGTGGATCTACATTAGAAAGGATAATAATTAGATCTTCTCAACATTATTAGCTATAAGATGAAATTTTCCTTGTACAGCTTCTTTTTTTCTAAAGAAAGCTGATAATTAATTTAGGTTAATGCATAATACTATGGTGTTCTATAGTAAATAACCTCTCTGACATATCACGTGTTTGAATTGCTTCCCATCCTATCAGTCATAGTCTCCAAACTGCTTGAGCTGTATTGTAGTTACAATAAAACAGATTAAGAATATGCTCTTTATCTATATATTAAGCAGGCCAGTTATTATGATCACAGTACATCTGTTATCTATCTTTATCATAGTTGTTTTTTTTACCAAACAGACTTTATTCCTTTTGTGCAGGAAATGTCATACAATAACTATTTAGATGCTGACGCAGCTTGGAATTGTGTGTCTGAATTCAAAGATCCTACTTGTGTGGTGGTAAAACATACAAATCCTTGCGGGGTGGCTTCAAGGGATGACATCCTCGAGGCTTACAGGTTAGCTGTCAAAGGTGATCCTGTTAGTGCTTTTGGTGGCATAGTAGCTTTCAATGTTGAGGTTGATGAGGTGAGCATTTTAATAATGCCTCTTTAATCACTGGATATTCATCCTTCTCAAAGTGTGCTTTTGCAATTGAAATGAAAAGATACAATTCTAATTTTTCATTGGTATGAAGGCTCTTGCACAAGAAATTCGTGAATTCAGAAGTCCAACAGATGGTGAGACGCGAATGTTTTACGAAATTGTGGTCGCACCCTCATACACGGAGAAAGGCCTAGAAGTTCTTTGTGGCAAGTCTAAGAATTTAAGAATTTTGGAAGCTAAGAAGAATGCTAAGGGGAAGCTTTCTCTTCGACAAGTAGGTGGTGGCTGGTTAGCACAAGAGTCGGATGATCTGACACCAGAGGACATCCGTTTCAGGACTGTATCTGATAAAAGCCCTTCTGAAAGTGAGCTTTCTGATGCAAAGTTTGCATGGTTATGTGTAAAGCATGTGAAGAGCAATGCGATTGCCATAGCGAAGGTAAATCTTTTTAAAATTGTGTTCTTCTTTAGCTTTCAGTTTGTGACATGGAATCTGTGCTATGCTTGTCCAAGGATAAGTGTTTTAGTCAGCCTTTTATCTATTGTTTGTTCTTGGTTTTAGTTTTTTTTTTAAATGTTAGAAAACCACATATTAGCCGTTGCATTGATTCAAAAAATTTGATGTTAACTGGTTTCAGGATAACCGCTTGCTAGGCATGGGAAGCGGGCAGCCAAATCGTGTGGAGAGCCTGAGGATTGCTATGAAGAAAGCAGGAGAGGAAGCTAAAGGAGCAGCCTTGGCAAGCGATGCATTCTTCCCATTTGGTAACTTTCTTTTGATACCTAGAAATGAAACTGTGAGATTGGATTAACCATAGGCTATAGAGTTGTTGTGAAATCTGTCTCACTGAGCACACATAGCAAGTAAATATAACTGACAAGCTTCTATTCTGTTGGTCTGAGTTGAGAAAAGGCTGTAACATGATGTCATTCAAGCTTTTGGGGTGGTAATACTTTTTCCTCAATGTTGTTGGTTTGTTATTGATGATAATTTTAGTTTGGCAGCTACAAATAAGTAGCATGACTCACGGCTAATGAAGGTTAAGGTTGTTGATTGATTGATTTTTTTTGCTCCTTGTCCAAATTTTGGCAGCCTGGAATGATGCTGTAGAAGAGGCTTGTGAGAATGGCATCAGTATTATAGCTGAGCCAGGAGGCAGTATCAAAGATAAGGATGCTATTGACTGTTGCAACAAATATGGTGTGTCGCTACTTTTTACTAAAGTTCGACACTTCAGGCACTGAAGCGCTCCAAAGCGTTCAACTGGAAGGGAATTTTTTTTGCTTAGAACTAGTTAAGAATTAATGTAGACTTATTTAATTTAGCTTTGCCGTCCCATTTTTGATGTGAACTAGTTTGCTGGTTGTAAGGTGACTATTCTGTAATGTTGTAGTCAATAATAAGGCTAACGTGTTTTTGCTTCTTGAGGGGAAAATGAGATGAGATCTGAAGGGACTAATATAATTACTGGTCGAATGAGGCGTTCATCAATCAAATTTTCGTGAAAGAAAACTTTGGTGCGCCCAAAGATTATTTGAATATACGGAAATCGATTATCAGATTGATTATGAAGCAGTTATATTTGTAAGGCCTGATCAACAATAGCATGAATAATTGGGTGTCGTATTTCTTTGATTTCAGAACATTTCTAATGATGACATGATTTTATGTAATTTAAGAAAAGAAAACAAGAGGAGAATTAATGAAGAAATTGTTATAATTCTTGCTACATTTAAACTGCCCATCTGAAGGCTGAAATAAATTTGGTTAAGGTTGGAAATGATGAAGAAAAGAAGTGGGACCCAGGAAAGACTGGTCACAGTACGTAACGGCTGGTCTTCTTTTCTTCTACAATATGAGTATATGACCATATTTCGTGCTTTTTTTTTTCTGCTGCATTTACTCCAGCAAAAACAGTCCTTCCGTCTTCACGTTTCAGCTCATTATTCTCTTACCGATCACGTTCCTATTGGTTGTTCTTACAAAACCATTCTCCACTGATCTTCTCGTCCTTCCAAGGCACACAATAGTAGTAGCTAGTGATCATGTCTGATCATGAGGACGGAGTGCTTGGAGGTGGCGGCAGCGACAGCTTCTACTGGGAACCCCAGTCATGGAATCTGTTCATAGCCAATCTCTCGAAACAACGAGGCGGCTGCGAAGGCGCTGCTGCATCTCCAGGTGGTAGCAACATCAATAACAATAATGATAATGAGGACAGCAGCAATGTTAAAGCACCACAGAAACCAGTCAGACTAGTTATCTCAAGTAGTACTGAAGAGGGTTCCGCGGGAAACAACAAAACGGTGCAGCTGCGGTTGTGATGGTGAGGAGAGAACCAGTACTACTCGCTGGTGGAAGTAAGAAGCAGAAGCGGGTGGAGAAAGAAGAAGAAGATGATGATGATGGTGGTAGAGAGAGTAGTGGTAGAAAAGTAGTGAAGAGAATGAGGGAAGAGGAGAGACGGGCGCATATTATGACAGAGAGGGAGAGAAGGAAAAGGATGAGGGACATGTTTGATGAACTCCATTGCATGCTTCCACACTTCCTTCCAAGGTTTTAATTTCTTTCTTTATTATTTTAATTAATTAGTGAGTTTTAATTAAATTTCCACTAGTCATTGATCCAGGAAATTAACCCAAAAATTCCAATTAACTCAATCACTAAGTAAAGTCTGTTGTTATAGTACTATTAATTTAGACCAAGAGAAACCATTTGAAATTGTCCCATTTTATTACATTTGGTGATGATTAATGTTTTGTGTAATAAACAAAACAGATTGACAAGGCGACCATCGTTGACGAAACGGCGAAGTACATCAAAACCCTAGAAGAATTCCTCCACACTCTTCAGAAACAAAAGCACGATAAGCAACGTCTTAAACCCAGTCGTCTACTTCTCCCACCAACACCAACACCATCATCATCACCATCCCAACAATCTTCTTTCATAAACGATATCAAACCTGCCCTGACCAACCTAGGAGGAGGAGGCGCTGACCCTAGCACATTCATCAACGCACCAACCTCTTTTGCTGTTCAATTAGGTAGTAGTGGTGGATTTATCAAGAGTGCTAGTGGTTCCACAACCAGCTCACCGAGAGATTCACCTGTTGTGTTTCGTACTTGGACTTCTCCCAATATTGTAGTCAACACTTGTGGAAATGACGCTCAGATTATGATTTGCTCACCTAAGAAGCCTGGTTTACTCCCTTCCATCGTTCTTCTACTTGATAAGTTTAAGATTGAGGTTGAGTCCATTCTTATCTCGTCTGATGATGGAAATCAATGTCTCTACTGCATGATTCAAGCTCGTCTTCTGCAGGTGAGTACTATTATGTTATGTAGCGCGCCTAATTAATGATCAACAAACATCACTAAGGGATATCGATCGATCGATAATCTGGTTTTATTTATGGGCTACAATTGATATTGTTGGCTAGTGATTGGTTGTGTTATGCCTGCCTTATTTTACAGGGAAGTGGTGGTTTATTCTCGGCTGAAGGGGTTTACAAGCAAGCAGCTACAGAGATGACATTTCTTCTTTGAATATTTATAATGTGTATGTGACAACAAACATATTTACAAGCTACTACTATTTAGCAATCTAAAGTGCCGTGGTGAGGAAACTATAGCAATCATGATCAGCAGGAAAGGTTGTTTTAATTATTGTTATGGCATTTAGATATAGTTATAATTATTTAATATTATGCGGAAGGGTACTCCGGACTTCCCTAATTAAATCTCATAAATTTGGACTTCCCTACTCCTACCATAGATATTCTTG
The DNA here is from genome assembly GCA_023374045.1 of Limonium bicolor. Lineage (NCBI taxonomy): Eukaryota > Viridiplantae > Streptophyta > Magnoliopsida > Caryophyllales > Plumbaginaceae > Limonium > Limonium bicolor. The sequence continues at coordinate 114,648,350 of CM041778.1, forward strand.
TGAATGTGATTACTACTACCTGCTAGCCGACGATCGCTCTCTTGCTTTTGGCTCGATTTTATTCTCTAGTCTTGATCTTATGCAATCTCAATCTCTGTGCTCGGGCGATCGCCTGAATCCTTCTTATTACAAGAACCCTAATTTCTATCATCTGCAATTTTTTTTAAAACAGTATTTTTATAATAATTAAAAAGGAGCGGTACCAGATATTTGGGGAATGACCTCCACCCCTGCAAATGTATGAGCAACAGAGTTCAAATCCCTTCCCACAAAAGACCAGCAAACTTTAACGAAAAACTATATAATCAAGGAATATCCCGCATAATATTTTCTTTCTTCAATGAGGATGATACTAGAGCCATTTTTTATATGATTGAGCACACTAATTAAGACAATCAAGGGACATCTTAATCCTGCGATAGCTAGCTCTCATAGCCATCTTCAAACAAAAAATGATAGCCTTGGCCTTCACCACTCATGACAGCCAGAGAAACCAATGGCTTCCACCTTCCCGTTTTTATCAAAACCAACAGTTCCTATTCCATAGCCTCCCACTGTCGTTGTGCTGCCATTTGTCCAAATAGTCAGGCCAATGTCTTTCGGAATATCTTATTCAGGCATAGAAGGCTAATTTAGCGAGAAATCACAGAAGGTACAGGTGGCATCGAGGAAACTCATTGCTTGCTTCCATCCCCACAGAGGTGACGTGAGTGAGCTGATTTTCGAAGAACCATAAAATCCACAGCAGTGTAACCATACGAGAGACTTCTTCCTCTAGTTCCCGTAAACAAAAAACACTAAACCAGTCAATAAGAACATCTTGAGAAGAGAAGGATGGTGTTACTACATCTCCTTTCTTTTCTTCCTTACTTTATATTTCCCGTTTCTCAACGGTCATTAGCCTCATAATACCGTTTAGCAACGTTTATTAGTTGTAGCTTATAAGTCTTGTATTTCTCTCCAAGAATAGTAAGATACTGAATATAGTTTTGTCATTTTTCCTATTCTTCTCTCGGTTCCTCTCCAGTCATCTTCGACCTCTCGTCGATCTACTCGATCTTCGATCGCCTTCTCCTCCTCGTCTCCTCTATCCTTCGATTCTCCTCACACATGGTATCAGAGCGGTGACGACCGCAGTTTAACCCTAATCCACACAAATGTCGTCGGAATCTGATGAAGAGGAAGACGACTTCCATGACGATGAAGAAAAATCTTCTGAGACTGAAGAGGAAGAAGCGACCGACAAGAAGAAGGTTAGACGGCGCTACGATTCAGATCCGCTGGTGGTTTCGAATTCAGAAACCCCTGGAGTCCAACTCACTTCTACGAAATTCGACGACAAAAGGGGATTTCAGAATTGGAAAAAGAAGATTGAGATCTGTTTGTTGGCCAAGAATAAAATCAAGATGATAGACGAGACCTTGAAGAAATCGAAAGTCACCAAAACCGCAGAGATGCGTGGGACAGATGTGACGGGCTGGTACGTTCCTGGATTCTTGCTTCTGTCGAAACTAGTATAGGAGATAGTCTTGTTTCCTGCTCAACCGCGTACGATATGTGGAGGCGTCTCATACGGAGGTTTGATCAAATCGATGGTACGAGATTATTTGAGCTTAATCGCGACTTGTCTAGAATCGAGCAAGGAAACTCCTCTGTCACTGAATATTTCACTAGGCTTACTAGCATCTGGGATGATATATCTGCGATGACGAATATAAGCACTTGTGTTTGTGGTTACAGTGAAAAGATAGCTAAGCATGCAGAAAATCAAAGATTATTTCAGTTTTTGTTGGGATTGCATGAGGATTTTGTTAATGTCAGGGGTAATCTTCTCATGAAGAAACCCCTTCCAAGTCTGGATGCTGCTTATGCCATAATACTCCAAGAGGAGAGGCGGCGAATTAATGGAAAGGGTGAGAATGAAGCTCCTGGCATGTCCTTTGCAAACAACACCAGCAAGACAGAAGGGATCTTTGGTGAAAGAAGCAAATCCAGGAAGGATAACATTGCTAAGAAAAGTACAAGCGTCTGCACTCATTGTGGCAAAACTGGCCACCTCAAGAGTGGATGTTTTGAGATCTATGGATATCCAGATTGGTGGAAGGGATCAAGAAATACTTCTGCGGCAAATTCAGTTGGCAAGAAGACCGAAGGTATGAAAGGCCTTTCTGCTTCAAATGTTGATAAACTGACCAAACTCTACAGTTTGCTTGAACAGACCGGTAAAATTTCTGATAAGAATGTTTCAAGCAACAGTGTGTTATGCAACAGAAATGAGTCACAGTTTGCAGGTACTGTCTATCCTAAATGCAATAATTCATTTCGTAAACATATTAATCATCAATGGTTGTTAGATTCCGGTGCTAGCGAACATTTAAGTGGTGATGAATCTTTACTTAGCAATAAGAGACAAACTTCTGATGTTAGCTATGTTACTATGCCCAATGGTCATGTTGAAGCTATCAATGTTACGGGGACTGTTTTGCTTGCAGATGGATTTAGATTAGAGAATGTTCTCCATGTTCCTAGTTTTAAACTGTCTCTTGCTTCTGTTAGTAAGTTAGCTCAACAGAACAATGGTGTTATTTCATTTAATTCGAATGCCTGCTATTTACAGGCCCGTACTTGGAAGAATAAAAGGCAAATTGGGCATCAAAGGGATGGGCTGTATTTCCTTGATAATAGAATGTTGTGCGACACTTTTGATGATTGTAATGATGATAAATTTCCTAGTTCTGCTTATTCTTGTCATTCTCACGTGATGATGTTGCATAGAAGGATGGGACACCCTCCTCTGAATAAAATGATTCAAATGGGTCTTGTGCAGAGGCGTGAGATACCTGACAATTTCATCTGTGATATATGTTTTAGGGCTAAAGGCCATAGATTGCCTTTCCCTCATTCTAATAGTAGATCCAAATGTTGCTTTGAACTCATTCATGTTGACACTTGGGGGCCTTGTTCCATTACGAATCATGATGGTAGTCATTATTTTTTAACTATTGTTGATGATGCTAGTAGATGCACTTGGGTCCTTCTTATGAAATTCAAATCTGATGCATCGCAACACATACAAAATTTCATAAACATGGTTGAGCGGCAATTTAATAAATTTGTTAAAATTGTTCGTTCCGACAATGCTTATGAATTGGGATCTTCAAGAACTTTGCAAGTATTTTTTCATAAAAAGGGTATCTTACATCAAACCACTTGCGTTTATACTCCGCAACAAAACAGAGTTGTTGAAAGAAAACATCGTTACTTGCTTGAAACTGCCCGTGCTTGATATTACATTTTGGGGTGAGAGTGTCCTTATGGCAACTTTCCTCATCAATAGGTTACCATCTTCCACTTTTAAATGGTTTATCCCCCTATGAATGTTTGTATGGTTCTCCACCTGATTTTAGCAGTATCAAAACATTTGGTTCGTTGGTTTATCATACTGGGCCTACTGTCAACCGGAACAAGTTCGATAATCGTGGTCACAAGGGAATCTATCTTGGGCCAGACCTGTGTAAGAAAGGACATCGCGTTCTACTCCTCGATGAAAATAAGATAGTCACGAGTCGGGATCTAATTTTCTTTGAAGAAACTTTTCCTTTGCAGGAACGGCCTCTCAGACAGATGGATCAGCCCAGATCACATCTTCTTTTTTTCCCGTTGCTACCAGTGATGATTCCAACAATGACTTCCTTTACGAGGAGAACACTACCGGGCCTGGTCTGTCAACGCAAGGATCCGATGATTCTGTCCACTCCACTTACGACGAAAATCATGAGACTCCCGACAGAATCATATCGATGTTCTCTGACAATCAGACCAATCCCACCGACAAGGATAATTCACCGGCCCATCTTTCGACACATCAACGGGTTGACAAGGATGATTTTGTTTCTGATCAGGATGCTCTTGTTAACCTTCCTTCCGACAACGATCAGGCCCACCAAGATTCTTCAGACTGTCTTGGGCCGTCCAATCTTCGCCGCTCCACAAGAATAAGACGCGTCCCTACTCATCTCGAGGACTATGAGTGCAACCATGTTGGAAAAGATCCCTTCACCCGTCTTTTGTCCACTAGGCTTGAAAATTCGAAGCCCAATCAGCTGCCCTATTTAAATTCTATCACTGATTTTATTCCCTCTCAGGTGTTATGCTCTCAGGTCCAAATGCAATTTCCACTTGAACCTACTTCATACCGCATTGCTGTTCAACATCCCGAATGGAGGGCAGCCATGGATTCCGAACTCAAAGCTCTTGAAGAAAACAAAACGTGGACTCTTGTTAAACTTCCCAAGGGAAAAAGGTGTATCACTTGCCGATGGGTGTATCGCACCAAGCACAAAGCCGATGGAACCATCGATCGATACAAAGCTCGTTTGGTCGTTCGCGGGTTCACACAAAAAGAAGGAGAAGATTTTCATGAGACTTTCTCTCCGGTTGTCAAGATGACAACCATTCGAACTTTAGTAAGCGTTGCCATAAAACGACGTTGGAGGATTCATCAACTCGACATCAACAACGCCTTCATTCATGGGGATCTTCATGAAGAGATTTACATGAAAATCCCCGATGGTTTGACTACCCCTAATGGTTTAGTATGCAAATTACAGAAATTCTTATACGGCTTGAAGCAAGCCTTACGTCAGTGGTATGCTAAACTTTCAACTAGTCTCACTAATCTTGGGTTTGTTCTTTCAGATAATGATTACTCTCTATTCAAATGGAGCAATGGGAATTCCATCCTCTTCCTTGGCGTTTATGTCGACGATATCCTCCTGTGTGGCAATGATGATACCAAGATCCTTCAAGTCAAAAACACTCTCCACAATTCTTTCAAAATCAAAGATCTCGGCACTCTCACTTACTTTCTTGGGCTCAAGTTCCATTACACCTCTCATGGGGTCGGCATAACTCAAACAAAATTCGCTTCTGATCTCCTCACCGACTATAATATTTCTTCCAAGCGATCGGTCGCTAGTCCCCTTCCCCGGCACCAAACTTCAATTACAAGACGGGTGTCCTCTCCCTGACGCCACCGAATACCATTGTCTTATTGGCAAGTTGAACTACTTGATTAACACACGTCCAAACCTCAACTTCAGCGTTCAACTCCTAAGTCAATTCAATCAACATCCTTGCCAAATTCATTGGGATGCCGCCATCCACGTTCTTCAGTATATCAAAGGGACTCTCGGTTATGGCATTTTTTTTAAATAATACGTCTGACTTCTCTCTTTTAGCATACTGTGATTCTGATTGGGCTTCGTGTCCTATTTCTCGCAGGTCCGTTAGCGGCTATTATATTTTATTCGGAGGCTCCCCCATCTCTTGGAAATCCAAGAAACAAGACTCTGTCTCACTCTCTTCCGCCGAAGCCGAATACTGTGCCCTCCGACGCGTCACCACCGAATTAGCTTGGCTTTCCCGTCTTCTCAATGAGCTTGGCATAGATGACATCACTCCTATACCGTTGAAGTGCGACAACAAATCGGCTGTATACATCGCCCACAACCTTGTCCTTCACGAACGTACGAAGCATATTGAAATAGACGTCCATTACATTCGTGATCAAATCAAAGCTGGTCTCATTGACGTTGTGCACATCTCCAATTTGCATCAAAAGGCGGATATGCTTACAAAATATTTAACGGGAAAAGAATATCAACACCAACTTTCGTCGATGGGAATGTTAAACACTTCAAACCTAACAAAATAGCCCTTTCTTAGGTTTGAGGGGGGGGGGGGTGTTAGGATAGTCTTATTTCTACATCTCCTTTCTCTTCCTTAGTTTATATTTCCCGTTTCTCAATGATCATTAGCCTCATAATACCGTTTAGCAACGTTTATTAGTTGTAGCTTATAAGTCTTGTATTTCTCTCCGAGAATAGTAAGATACTGAATATAGTTTTGTCATTTTTCCTATTCTTCTCTCGGTTCCTCTCCAGTCGTCTTCGACCTCTCGTCGATCGACTTGATCTTCGATCGCCTTCTCCTCCTCGTCTCCTCTATCCTTCGATTCTTCTCACACAGATGGGGGATCTTGGGACTAATATTTTTTTAGATTTCATACATTTTGGGCAAGACATGAGTGCATGCTCTAGGCAGTCCCATCCCCTACATAGCAGACACCAATCTTCAATGGTTTTACAACGATGAGCAATGACAAAATTACAGGGGAGAGTACGGTTTAAAACCTTATAAGTGAAAATCTGGATCCTGGGTGTATTTTAATTTTGATAGCATGTGAATGATCCTTCCAATCGCACCTTTAGATGAAGAGGATGCATTGCTCTGACTCTACAAGTTAGTACCCAAGTGATATGCTATCTTGACGGTAAAGCTTTTAGATTTCAGGACCCCAAAACCACCAATCTCTTGTAGGCATCCTCTTTACCAAACCACACAAATACTGAATAAACCCATGTTGAGATGAAGACTCAGTAGGGGAGGCCACCAGATTGTTTGGGGAAATATGGGGGGGGGGGGGGGGGGGGAGATTCCAAAGCCATGGCCTCACTCCAGGTTTTCTGATAATCCATTTGTCCGTAATCTTTGTATCTCTCCCATCTCCTATCAATTTCGAAGCTCCTTCTTTAACAAGTTGTCGAGCACTTCAAAGGGAACACCACACTTAACTTGGAAACCATCCAATCTCTGAATCGAGGATACAATGATCAGGAAAATATCTTGTGTACAACACCCGCGTCACCAGCAGTTGTGGGCACAAAATCAATCTCCATATCTGTTTAGCCAAAAGAGTAGAATTAAAACCTTCCAGGTTTCTGAAGCCAACACCACCCTGATCTTTACTCTTGCACAAGTCATCCCATTTCTTCTAGTGAATATAGTTCTTCTTTTCTAAACCTTTCCACCAGAACGAAGATAAGAGTGAGTGAAGACTATGAATACAATTTTTTGGGAGGCGTGTTAAGTCATGCCCCTAAGATTTTGATGATAGCAACAGTCCTTGTTGGTTTGATGTTTGCTTAAGTGTTTTAGGAATAAGGATTATCATAATTTCTTGATGACAAGTGAATTCTTCCGCTTGACCAGTGCCCAACAGTCGGGCATCCATCCATGATCACTTAAGGTGAAGCTTGTAAAGACTCACTTTGTCACTTACCGAACCAATGCTAAAGACCAATCAGTGAGCTGCAGCATTGATAAGGAAGCGAAAAGGAAGTTGACTTCAAGTCTCATCTTGGAGAGCATGTGGAGGCCAGAGAAGTGCAAAGGGGCAATACCACTAGTAGCTTTTGTACTTGCAGAAAGTACAATATGCTTTTGGGTATGCTAAAGGAAACCGACAATATGAAGAAGTTTCACAAGACCAACCAATGACAAATGTGGAACTCAAAGCTATAGAACAATGTCTTTGAGATCCACTAATAGGACATAAACAACTCTCCTATAAAAGTCAATCGAAGGTGGCTGAAACTGGACATATTGTAATATAGAGATTAGATTCGTAAGAGATTATATTGTGAGAGTTTCAATTTCTTGTAGTGAGTGAGTTCTTAGAATAGAGCAGTAGTGAGAGCGACTGGAGCGTTGTAACTCATATCCTTGAAAACACAAGGGTAACTAGGACAGCCGGGGAGTAGTCATGGGCCTACTGAAGGACTATAGACTGAATAGGTTCAGTCTGGGTAAAAGGGTTTAGGGGTAAGTCCTAAACTGCCCCAAGTCCACAAGTTGGCGGATGGAGATTGAGTGATTGTGAGGTGTAATACTCAATTGAATAAGAACTTCCACTTTGAATTATCTGTTGTCTTCTACCTTCAGCAAGTTAATCCTTAAGTGTTTGATTCCCTTCCACAGAGACACGTCCATGACCGGCCGGGGACATGTATTGACGTATCAGCTAGTGGTATTAGAGCCATACTCTTCTGAGGAGTTAACCACTCTGGGAGAGGATCCATGGTGTAAGCTAGCATGTTAGCTTCCTAGAAAGGTGCATCAACAAATCGACCACTATTATTCAACGGGAGAAAACTATACACAATGGAAGAAATAGATGGAGTTCCACATTAAAGTAGAAGATCCTAGGATTTGGAGAGTTATAAGTGTCAGGGACTACACATTCAAGACAACTGATGGAAATCCACTGTCCATGGATGTCATGAACGACGTCCAAGTGAATAAGATGGTGTTTAATGCTAGAGCTGTCAAGCTTTTCCACTGTGCGCTATTATCCGAGCAGTATTCCTTGATCTCATCTCTTAAATCATCAAGGAGATCTGGGAGACACTGTAACCTATAATGGTAATGTGAAGATCAAGAAGACACGAATTGAGATTCTTCTTACACATTAGGAGCAGTTCAAGAAGGATGAGAAGAAATCCATCTCCAAAATGCATACTCGGTTCACTAAACTCACAAATGAGATGCCGGTGCTTGGGAGAACCATATTCAACAAAGATCGGATATGAAAGTTCCTAAGATCACTTCTAGCCTCCTTTGACAGCAAGGTTAAAGAAATGCAGGAAGTCCACGACCTGTCCAAGATGTTGCTCGGTGACATATTGGGGTCACTAATGACCTTCGAGAGGAAGCTGCAACAAAGGAACACCGAGACTATCAAGAAGGATAAGGGCAAAGGATTGGCTCTTCAAGTTGCTGAGGAGAGTGAGTTTGAATCTGATTTTGATGAAGACGAGATGATTCTGTATGCCAAAAAACATTTCAAAAAGCAATTCAACCAAAACTTCAAGTAGAAGAGTGAGTTGAGAGAACCAACTGATCAATAGAGGAAAGGCAAGAACAAGTGCTTTGGCTGCAACAAGCAAGGATTTCACATCAAGGACTATCCGCAATGACCACGAGATGTCACAAACAGGTTCAAGAAGTCAGCCACAACTCAGTTCACGAGGAAACAAAAGAAGGAGGCTCTCGTTGTTGTATAGGGTGAAATTGATGATAATGACGACAGTCAAGACACATTCAACGAACAATCAAGAGAGGAGAAGGCCAACTTCTACATAGAGAATGATGGCCTAAACAAGGACTCGAACAATCTGTGTCTGATCGTGGATGAAGAGACCTCTGAGTTTGTTGCTAAGCAGTTTGAGGACGATGAAGACCAAGACAAGGTAAACCATCTCAAACTCAGAAAGAAAATTGAAAAGTTTGAATTACCTAGCCTTAGAAAGTTTTCTAAAATTCTTGTTGATCAAATAGAGGAGCATGATAAGGTTAAAGAAGAGTTAGCTAAGGATAATGAATGTCTTGAGAAAAAACTGAAAAACAAGTGTGTGGTTAATATGAAGAATAATGTCAAGAAATTACAGGATAGTTATAGTGAGTTACTCATGACTCATGAGAAACTGAAGAATGATTTAGATGAAACCAAACAGACATTGCATGTCAATGAAAAACAACCTGTGAATGAAGAGGTAACAAAAGTACTTAACAAGGTTGAGAAGGAACTGATAGTGTTGAAAGAAAAATGTGTTGACTTAAAGAATAATGATAAATCAGTTAACTCAAGAAGGCCTTACTGGAATGGTAGGCAATCCGTCGGGCAATCGTCGGGGACCAGTTGTCGAGTATGTTACCTCCGCAACAACCTAGTCACTACCAATCCGGGTGTTACAAGACTCGCTTTATGCGATCATGGCAACTGGCTCAGGAAGGTCTTAGGGTAGAGAAGAAAGACCATAGAAACGAATTTGTTGGTGTTGAAGGACCCAAGTATCATTGGGCCCTAATTCTGCCTATTAAATGTTAAGTACAGGATAGAGTGGGAGGGGAGCCCTACTGGTTCATCAATAGTGGGTGTTCTAAGCATATGACAGGAGACAAGTGGTAGTTCCTCTCACTCACGCCTAAACGCCAAGGAACAATTTCCTTTGATGATAACAATAATTTCGTACTTGCCATGAAGCTACTAGAATGGACCGGCCCAGGGTGACTGACCCATGTGGGCGGTCGAAGTTTCCTCAAACCTCCTGGAATGGAGCGACCCATGGCGACCGACCCAACGCATGGGACCAACCCACGTGCAATGTTCATAGAATTGCGATCCGATCCCATGATCCTATAATTTTACGATCTAAATTCATAGTTACTATCCGGATCGCAGGTAGGATCAGAACCATGTAGGATCATTAAAGGATCACGATTCTATCGCACGATCCTACGATCCTACACTCTAGATCCATAGTATGATCATACGATCCCATCGATTCCAAATTTTTTTTGTTTTTATTTTTCATATTAATGTGAATTGTATCTTAATAAAGTCTTAGGAAACAAAAAGTTCTCAAAAATTTGTAGAAAGTTTCATAATCCATAAAATATCATGACTTTGAACATTGCAACAGGATGTTATAAAAACAACTTTTATATGTAGATTTATTTGAGGTCATTGAGCGGATAAGAGTTAATATTGAAATATCATTTCTTGTTACTCTTCATCATGAAAGATTACAATTTGTACCTAGGTGTTAAAAAAATGTATAACATCTAAAGTGTTATTTAATATTGTAATGATTAGAAAATTCAAAGTTATAAAACTTAAAAGTAGAAAATGAAAAAAAAACTTAAAAGAACCACTACAATTTATAAAATATTATTGGTTACTCTTATCATTTTTTTCTTCTTGGTTTATAATTGAAACAATAAGCTAGAACTTATTTTGACTTTGTGTTCCATTGCTTAGTTACTCTTTTGAATGAGCATGGATGTGAAAACCCATGATTTTGTAAATAAAAACCTTGTAGCTCATAATATTTATAGGAAAGGTGATGAAAGAAATAAAGACGGACATAAGAAGTATGAAGTTTATGGATTTGATTTATGTTTAACCTATCTTATTTCATTTTATCTCTTTTTATGGACAATATTATGAGAATTCATAATGTTTGCTTCTCTATATTTCAATTTTGTAAGTGTATTATCATAGTTGTGTTCTTCATTTATTATTTTTTAATTCAATAATGCTATATACTTTACTCAAATTAAACTTTATGCTTTAAATAGAAGTTGTTTATAACATATGTATAATTTTGAACAATAATAACTCACTTTTGTAGGATCGAACGATCCCACGATTTGATCCCACGATCCGATCCTAGGGGTCACTTAGAATCCTATGCTTGGATTGTGATCCTAAGAACATTGCCCACGTAGGTTGGCCAGTCGTAATTTTTGCGCAAATCTGTTTTGAATAGGGGAATTGGGGCACACTTACCTAATTATCTTCCACTACCATACTCCAACCTTAACCCATGAAAGAAGAGGCGAAAATAGAGGAGGAGAAGAAGTTGAGACGGAAAAGCTTGAGATTCCACCTCCATTGAAGCTCCCAAGCTCCTCCCATGGATATTTCTTACTCTTCTCTTTATTTGCACTTCTTAATGGTTGAGTAAAATTCATTTGTATCCTAGGATGGGGTTTTACCCTAAAAATGCTCTTTGAATTCTTGTAAACCTACCTCATGGATGACATTTATTTTATCTTCTTCAAAGTTTAATGAATGCTTTAATTTGATCAACTATTGCATTTGTGGTAACCCCTTTCAATATTAGGTCTTGAAATTGGGTTTGTGACCAATAAGGGATGAACCCAAGCTTTTGCACTCTTGATTAGGGGGTAAAACCTTAGGGATATTGTTAAAGAGCTTGTGTTTAATGCTATCTATTGACTTTCACCTTCTTCGAGCGAAGAGGTTTGATTAATTAGATAAGATTTGATTGGTCAATGATTTATGGAATCTTTATATTAGCTCTAATAGATAATGAGAAAATGAGGTATGTTTATGAGTTGAATTAGGTAATTTTAGGCGATTCCCTAATTGCCTAGGGTACTTCTCCATCCATTCCATCTAAAACCACTTTAGATTGCTTTTTACTGTTTTTACCGTGTCAACAGAACAATCAAACTTGCCACCGGCTAAACCCCCATTTACCATTCTTTGTTACATTTACTAGAATACCGAAGCTCGGGATTAGAAACCGATTTTTTGTGGATATGACCTTGTTGTACTGCTGTGATTTGGGTGCACTTAAGCAAACACTGTTATAGTATATTCCCAACATCCTTCCCAACCAGCACGGACAAATTTGAAAAGGAAATCAAAATCACAAACAGCAAGAACATGTGTACTTGTCACCCCTTTCGATTAATGAATCTAACTTCATCCTTTTTTAGAATAGCTAGCTCCACATGACAACCATCCACCGCGCCAACACAGTTCTAAGCTCCCATACACAAACTACAGATTAGGTAATGATATATGGAAACATGATATAAGATTTAATTTCACATAAATGAGATATGCAGTATCAATTGGGTACCTGAAAATAAAGATAGTATTTGGAATTCTGAGTAATCTGTGTGTGTGTCGAATGGAAAAGTGGAACTCTTGGTTTGACCAAATTTGTATTTAAACGCCCTACAACTTGAAGGTTTTCACCGAAATGGTCATAAATGACCTAGAATGTTGAAAATGCTCCTTAGTAACTCTGTTGGCACATCTTTGACTTAAGGTGCGCAAGAACCAGACAATTATTTCTTTGACAGAGATACTATGAAGACTTTATAAGGAGGAAGTTATCCAATCTGTTAAGGATATGGATCCATCCAAGGCGCTCAGACCAAATGGTTTAAATGGTATGTTTCTCAAACACTTCTAGAATATTAAGATTTTATCTCTACTATTTTGCAGTTCTTGGATGAAGGCCACCTTCCCCTGGGCTATCATCACACATATTTTGCTCTTATTCTGGAAAAAAATGACCCATCGAACGTGACGACTATCGCCCCATCGCTATCTGCCACACTATTTACCGGGCCACTACAAAAGTCTTTGCAAATCATATAAAGAAATTCAAGGGGGAGATCATCTCTCCCGATCAAGCGGTATTCATTCTTGGAAGGTAGATCACCGATAATGGTATCTTCTAACAATTAAACTAAAAGTAATTAAAAGTGATCTTCTAACAATTTTATAAAAAATCCTGGTTTACTACTTCTCCCTAGTTTATCAATTCTTTTTCTGAGTGTTTTTTTAATTCTAGACTGCTACCTCATATCTGAATTAATCTAAAACCAGTCAGCTGCAAGATAAATTCTTACTAGCAATTCCAAAATCCTAACCTCGTTGTGAATTTACTAATCAACGAGTAGCATTCAAGATTTATATGGTTTCTAGACAGCTAATTGTGAGGAATTTTCATCTCTAGTTTCACTGGTAATGTTCTTATGGTCTGATGAACGTCACAGTTCTCACTTGTAAGCAATTCGTACCAGAAAAAACTTAAGCAATAATTAATCACTACAGAAATCAATATAGAACAAGAAATAGAACTACAATCTGTATAGAATTTGTATTTAACAACTGAGGAAGCAAAATAATAAATTCGTTGTCCATAGCAAACCGGAATTCTACCAACTACTCAGACATAGGAGGCAAAGAAATATAACAATGCCAAAAAGATTAGAAAACATCATCTAATTGTTGTACAACTGATGACAAATCCCAACCCTATCTTCTACTCTTGTCTCCATGCGTTGCTCTCTCTACATATGGCTAGGGTTTCGTCTCGTCTGTTGCCTAATATCAAAGATTCATCGCTCAGCTGATAAGATTTGTGCTCCCTGCTCCAATAAATTAAATGACGCGCTGCTAGTCTTGTTTGGTCCGGGTTTGTGTCTGGGTTTGCATACCCGGACCAGTCCCAAGAAAAAACCCGTGTGAGAGTCAACGCCTATAATTTAGCACATAAGTAAGGGAATTTATCACAATCCAATAACATATTAATCAAACTAAGCATATAAATATGGATACATTCCGCACTTATCAGATGGGAAAGATGCATTTCCACGCCCACCTTCAGTGTTCTCATTAATGGCCATCCTGGTAACCTATTCCACCCACAAAGAGGGCTCATACAAGGCGATCCGCTATCCCCTTATTTGTTTATTTGTTGTCTTGAAGCTGTAACCTCAAGCATTCAGATCAGTTCTCATGCGGACATATATTAAGGCATAAAGATCATCAGAGGTGGAGGCGGTCCTGAATTCTTGTAGCAGAAATAAGTTAATATCTCTACCTAGGCAGTGTAGCTATTGTTTTACGGAATAATGATTAAGTGGGTTGTCAAACTCAGGGACCTTTTTCAATTAACTGACGAATTCAATAAACCTAATTGAGAAACTAACCTAACTAATTAAACTGGAAAATGTCACTTTTAAAAAGGATTTTAATAACCTAATCAAAGGTTAAATTAACAACGGAATTAGAAAGAACAATTTAACTAAATAAAGCAAACACAAGCAATTAACGGTTGAAACTCCACTAATTAAAAGACACTTCCCAAATTGTTCCGATCACCTAATTCTTTGGGTTTTATTATTAAACTCTTCCCCTAACTTTCTACAATAAAATAAAAAAACTATAAATAATTCGTCAACGGCTAAGTCTAACGAATCCTAACCAGTTGCTAAAACTAGCATCAGACTAATGCTCTAATCCGGACACAACTAATCACATACGGAATAGTTTCTATTGGAGTCTGATTAACCTATAGACGGGATCACGCTTTTAGTCGCTAATCCAATCCAAATTCCTACGTCTTGTTAACTATCTCTGCTCTCGCATGTTAGTTAGATAACTACAAAGATTGCTCTAATTATTGGCAAGATAATTAAAACACTTTAAGAACAGAATTGAACTAATTGCATTAACAAAGTTAACCGGAAAAATCATATAACACAATCATCAAGAAATAGGCTCGCTTCCCATGGGTGTCCAAGCGAGTGCCGGGTTCACTAGTAGAAAAATACCCTAATGCAGCGGTTGTTTGGTACCTATGGCAGCGGTTGAAAACCGCTGAGACGGGTGCCGTCGCGGTAGGTGAAACACCTACTGCAGCGGTTGTAGAACCGCTGAGGTAGGTACTCTAACAAACTGTTCTTTTAACAACCGCTGCAGTAGATACCTACCTCAGCGGTTCTACAACCGCTGCAGTAGGTACTCTACTGCGGCGGTTGTTAAAAGAACCGCTGCGTTAGAGGGATCTATGGCAGCGGTTGTTGAAGGAACCGCTGCATTAGGGTGTCTTCAGAAGTTATTAGACAGGGCCTATTGCAGCGGTTGTTATTAAGAACCGCTGCAATAGTGTGTTTTTTTCCATTCCACCCTACAATTGTACCAAACACCCAAGAATCAATCAAACCTATTAACATATAACAATTAACAATGCCATCTCAGTGGAGCAGTAGATCAACCATTACGCCATTTAAATGGCCACCAAACCCATCTATGGGCAATAATCCACATAAACTTACAAATATGAGCAATTTAATCAAACATCAACAAAATCTTTACACAAACCACAATTGTTTTCATGAGAATTTCAAAAAACATCCTACTCAATCCTACCTAATACTAAAGCCCACATTAACGCTCATGTATTCTGCCCATTCCTCGAGCACCTCGGTTATATGTCCTTCACCGTAACCTTGTACCAACTCTTCAAAAGCCTTGAAATTAACAAAAAAAGAAATATGATTAGTTGCTAAAAAAACTTTGAGTTTAAGAATCAATGTTAAAAAGTATATACAAAACCAAAATATTTTGAGAATGCTACTTACCTTGTCCAGAGGTGAATTAAGTTCTGATTCAACTCATTGAACTGCGAAGGCTTGGTCGGGGGGCCTCTATTTGCTTTCAGCGCATGGGTAACCCCTCGTTTTTGGGGTTTTGGAGGCGGAGGAGCAACTTGTATCTCTTGTGCTTCCTGTGAAGGCCCAGCTGCCTCAGTCTGCTGTGCTGGGATGTCTGCTGTCTTTGATTTCTTTTTACCACCTCGTGTGGTGTGTTTTGTCGGTCTACTCTGCTGCGGCTGAATTTCCCCAGTCCCGAGCAGCTGTCCTATAGGATCGTCAATCGGATGATCATCCACTGAGAAAAAAAACACAAACATTAGATCAATATTAATGGAACAATGTATAATTGCAAAAATAAACATAATAATTAATTGTGATAACATTGTAACAAAAATAATACGAATTATATAATGTAATTTCAACCAATGGTGTTACGTAGACATAATAACATATATCATGATCTGTTTTCTCCCTAAACCCCCTCATTATGGTCTGATCGAGCGTAGATGGTATGAACATCATCATTTTGTAAATCATCAGTTGAATCATGTAACTCTGTATGCAACGATATTGTTTCGTCTATCATCTCATTATCATCATCGTCGTTGTTTTCATCCTCAAACAAAACTGGTCTTCTCCCTGGAAGAACAACAGACCATCTACTATCTTTTGGGTCTTCAACATAAAACACCTGGTCACATTCTTTACCCAACACAAATTGATCTTCCTTATAATTTGTAACACGTGAAAGATCAACCAAAATAAGTCCTTTATCATTTTGGTGTCCATGTCGGTTGTCCACCCAATTGCAGCGGAACACTATAAACGAATCAATGTGATAGTTTAGTTCCCATATGTCCTCTATGACACCATAATACCAACTACTACTGCTCATTGGTTGAACCTGGTTACTGAGACCATATTCAGTCACCGATACTTCAATTTTTACCCCACTGTTCTGATGTATTGATTTAGCATCTTGGTGTGCAGTGTGGTATGTACATCCATTAATGTCATACCCTTCAAATGATGTTACATCTATTCCAGGACCAACAGCTAGACATCTGATTTCTTCACTGACATCCTCGGGGTTCAATGAAGCTTGCTCAAACACATATACCTTAAACCATTGGACAAATACTCAATCTTGTTCTTTTTTAAGCCAGATACGGTTTTTGGTAGGGTTTTGTCGACTCAACTCAGCAATGTGAATATCGAAGTAGGGTTTAACAACCTCAAGGTGTTGTAGTACAAACAAATGTGCCTGATTAATAAGATCACGAGAGATACGTGCAACCTTTTTGCCAATAACTCCTTTACCCTTAAATCTACCATGGTGACGTGGTTTGGGAATACCAATTGACTCTACATTATTCAAATAACTTGTCACGAATTCTGTGACTTCCTCAGTCACTGTTGCTTCGATGATACTGCCTTCCGGTCTATATCTGTTTTTCATTCTACCCTTCAGAATCCCCATATATCGTTCGAAAGTATACATGTAACGTAAGTAGACCGGACCACACAATTTGATCTCTCGGACAATATGCACTACTAAATGCACCATTATGTCGAAGAAAGATGGTGGGAAATACATCTCAAGCTAGCATATTGTCACAACAATTTCATGTTGAAGATCGTCGAGAGTCTCTGAGTCAAGTGCCTTGCAGCAGACAGCGTTGAAGAAGAACATAATCGAGTTAGAGCATTTCTGACATTTTCTGGTAATATCCCTCGTATTGCAACTGGAAGAAGATGCAACATTAACACATGATAATCATGAGATTTCATGCCTAACAGTTTCAAATCCTTCATAGAAACTAGGTTCTTCTAGTTTGAAGAGTACCCAGATGGTACCTTCAATGAGTGCAAACATTTGCAAAAACTTAAATTTTCACTCTTAGAGAGGGTATAACACGCAGGTGTGGAGGGTGATTTTTCGGTATGAGGGGGGTCTATCTAAATGGTTCTGGCTGAGAAGTCTAGATCCTAGAAAGTGCCATTTTGTGGAGGGTGAAAACCCGTTATTCTAGCATCCCTCAAATACATACTACATCGTCCGTCTTTCCAGAAAGCTTATGGGGAATGCTAGTGAGCACTACACCCGCTCTCAATGGGCTCCACGCGGACTTATGCCCTAAAGGCGGAAATTGACTAGAGTCGCCACCTAGTTTGACCTATGATAACTAGGAAGGAAGATCGGGTTCTAAGAACCGTTAATTGACTCTGAGATTATTGCCTATGGATAGGATTTATCTGATCAAGCCAGAGATTCTATGGAGGGTTCGCACTGGGTTACACCCCTCAGAAGTGGCAACGACCACGACTTCGGATTGGTGCCCGAGGAAACCTCGGTCTCCAATTGTCGGGATTACCTTCTTTCAAAACCTTATTAGGGAGATTCAATTAAAGCCAAAGGATAGGATTGAGTGGGGGCTGAGGAAGAGAGTGGATGAGGCGAGCTTTTCTGCCAAGCTAGCACCAAGAAGAAGAATGGGTTAATTCGGACGGGTATAGAATGAGTATTGGGAAAAGTCTGAGGTTGAATGAATAGACAGGACTTAGTGTCTGATGGTTTGAAGTATGTGAGAGCTCAAGAAGGTTTGAGAGATATGAGGACCACCTTAGAAGGGGAAAATGATTTTTTGTTTAATGGGGTCGCACCCTAGACGGGCTGCCTACATACTCAACTCCCTGTTGAGATCAGACCTTACGTAGTTCACGGTCTTTAGGATGGTTGAGTTTTTTGAGGTAATCGAGGGTTGGAAGTGCACGGGGTTGTTTGAAGGTGAGATGGATGATGACAAAAGGGTATTTTGATTGGTGTGGGGTCGCACCCTGTGTGGGTTGCCTACGTACTCAACTCCCTGTTGAGATCAGACCTTACGTAGTTCAGCAATTTGGGTTTTGGAAGTTTTGATGTCTGTGGGGTTTGAAGATATTTGAGGTGTTTGAGATTTCGAAGGGTTCGGAGTTTTGAGAGGTTTCGGGTTTGGGATGCTAGTCTGCGAGACGCTCAGGTCTGTGAGACGTTTGGAATATTCAAATGATGAAAGAAATGAGGTATCAAAGTCTGTGAGACGCTCGAGTCTATGAGACACTTGAAACCTTGAGATGTCGAAGTCTGTGAGACGCTCGGGTCTGCGAGACGTTTGAGGCTCGAAAGGGTTAACAAATTTCAAGAGGTTCAGCTTTTTGAGGAGCTGAGAGTTTTCAAGGTGTTTGAATTTGACGAGTCTATTGAACTGTTGAGACTTTTAAATCCGTTGAGCTGTTGAGACCTTCGAGTCTGTTGAGCTGCTGAGACGTTCGAGTCTGTTGAGCTGTTGAGACGTTCGAGTCTGTTGAGCTGCTAAGACGTTCGAGTCTGTTGAGCTGTTGAGACGTTCGGAGGTTCGAGATGCTTAAGTTCTAAGGAGTTTGGAGTCCCAAGGAGTTTGAGATTTATGATGTTTGGAATTGTTTGGGATTGAAATGAAGTTGGACTGAATTGGGAATGAAAAGAATTTTGAAATGAATTGGATTGAAATTGAGATTGAATCTAATTGAATTAAAAATTGAATTGAATTGCATCGGGTTCGAATTGAATTGAATCAGGTTTGAATTGAAATGAATTGGATTGAATTGAATTGAGCTTTAAAAAATGAGTCGGATTGGGCCTTGAAGAATGGCCGAATTTGGTTTTGAAAAAGGGCCAGATTTGGGCTTCGAATTGGGCCTCAGCTGGATGATTTGAAGTTGGGATTGCCCATGAATTGGAATGAATTTTGAATTGTGTATGAAGAATGAGTGTGAGAAGGATTGCTTTTGAAAGAGTGTTTGATGAGTACGAGAGATTGATTTTGTAGTGTGTTTGATGAGAGAGTGATTTGAAATTGAATTTTTGGGCTGAATTTGGAAATGAATTTTGGTTTTGAAATGGATTTTTATTGGTTGAAACGAATCATTGATTGTGAGTTTTATTGTGACATTTAAGGATTGTTTGGAAAGTTTTTTTTAGGAGAGATGTTTCCCACAAACAGGTACTACGACCCTCGGGTACTACGACCTTAATGTGGGCAACATCTATGAATGGTCCTAGGGCTTTTCTAAACCGGACTTGATTTGTCCAGTAATTAAGTGGGTAGACCTGAAGGCTATGCTATGGCTACATGTACTAAACCAATCTAGCAATTTATAAGATGAAACTAACAAATAAAACGCCCAATGTATAATAGAACCAAAAATGTATAAACAAGCATTCAAAAATATGTACGAAAGATAGACAGAGTAAAAACGATCAAGCCGACAAATACAGAGAATTATGAAATCCAAGACTATGCTAGGCAACACAACCAATTGGCAAATTACAACTCATGATAACAAAATTAAAGTGTTGAATTGAAATGCTGAATTAAAAGAGCTGCTATGGGGGGTCGCATCGACGCCGCCTCACTCGAGCTGAAGGGGATCAGCAAGAAGTACACCAACCGTTACATAGTTTGAAGGAGAGATCCCGGTAGTCCAAGCCACGATCCCGTTCCTTAGTCTTAGAGTAGTTTCCCGTTCCACGAGCGTTATGTACATGTCAAAACACAACCAAGAGAGGCAAAATGCATTAGTCAAAGAACGGGAGAGGGTTGGGATGTGTGCAATGGGATCATACGGCCCCTCTCAATGGGAGGAAAGGGGGCAATTTAATCATCTCCCACACCCCAACCGAGAACATAGGAAAGAGTTTCAAACTGCCAACAAAATGCTAAAATTGTAAGATAAATCAGGCATTGGGGCTGCTACTCGGATTAATTCAACATCTTAGATTATGACTCAAACCAAAGTGTAGTATCAAAAAGATGGGTTGTGAGTCATGTGGGATCATACCTAAAAGGGGTTTATATCATTTCCCTCTAAAATGATGGAATTAATAAGGACATCCAACCGATGAATGAATCATCTAAACAATTATAGCACTCGGGCAACTATCACTCAAACCAAGTTCTTATCTAAGCGCAAGGGTCATGTAATGCTAGTTTCAAACAAATTTTCAAACCAAATCTGAGCGCAAGGAGCAATTAATTATCAAAGGACGTTGAATTATAGTAAAAGTTACAAGATAGAATTTCCAAACCCATGGAAGGTAGGCCCAAACGCATGGGTATAGTCCATTCGCATGATCCAGACAAAGCTGCAACCGCCACTCAAGCCAAGCAAATCCAGCCATGTCCAACCAATGGTAGGGGTGCCTCGGTCAATACACAAAGTCAAAGATGTAAGGAATAAATCAACTTATGCACATAGTGCCACGGGCAAAATCAAATATTAAACCACCGAGGTCATACTTCTGAACCATAACAGAGAGCAAATTGAATCGTTACAAGCTCTATCGAAGTTATCAACGAGGGTCCCAAATACTGAATTCAGATCTAATCATCCCAGCATACCGAGAAGCCCCAATCACCCAAAAGACCGGAAAAGGGTGGGAACCCAAGGTTTAACATTTTAGTCCAAATATCCAGACCCGAAGCACGGACCGGGTACGTCGGTCAAACATCACCAAGCATATGGTCCACCAATTTTGTACCACGCATTCCGGCAAAATCCAAATAAAATTAATATGGGCACAACTTAATGCAGTCCAGAAAGTTCCGGCCTAAATGCAAAGCAAGCCAGAGCATGAATTATTCTAACAGGCCAGGCAGATTCACCATGACAACAGGTTAAGCATGCCGAAGATCAAACAACGGCTCCAGTGTATTAATCTCATGAGGTGCTCTAAATCCCAAAGGCCGAAAAGGATTTGAGTTCCTCTTTTTTAATTGATTTAGACAAACTCAGTTCAGACTCAATGGATTCAAACTCCACTGTTTAATCCCTTCAAGTGAAATTAGACCAGTCAACAACAGTTGCAAAGTTTCCATAGATCGAACGACGATTAAGTTAGAAACCAGATTAAATTCGGTTAAGGTAGATGCCCTGGAAAGATGGAGACAAACATAATCCGAAGCAAACCCCCGGCTCAAGATTACGAATCCCGTAGCCAGAGGTCCCTGAAACCCATGAAGACGAAGAATCAAAACCAGACTGGAGGTTAGACAAACATGTCCAGCTTTGTTCAGCGATAGTTAACAATCCAACATGAGGCAAAGTAACATGGTTTGACAGATTATGAACGAACGGGCCAAAGAGCCGCATATTTCAAAGTATTCAGTAGATAAGGCGAACCCAGATAAACTCAATCCATCACTCAAAGTCGAAGCACAAAAACCCATCAAAGGTTAGGCTTCTCAAATTCAATTTATCAGCAGCAATGTTCTCCAAGAATTAAGTCCAGATAGACTCAAGGTAGCCAGCAGAACAGATAATCGAACAGGCCAAAGCAATTCAACCATAAAAAAAGAAACTCATAGAGTTTAACGAAAGGGAAATTCACAACCGTGTCCTCGTGAAGAATAGGTAATTGGTGGCTGTCGGCAACCATTGGTTACCAGAATCGAGAGTATCGGTCGCAGAGATGAGGTGAGGTGTTCGACGGCCACGAATAGAGCCATGGCGTTGTCGATGACGAAATCGCAAGGTCGACGACCCTCATCGACTTACATTGGCGGCATCGCTTTCTCTCAGAAGAAGACATGGTCTGCACGGTCGCACCTAGTCAAGGTTTTTGAAGAAGGAAGACCGGGATATAGCAGTTTGATCGAAGAAGACAAAGAGGAATGAGGGATTGACGGAGAAAGAGTTCGATCGGGAGTAACAGAGGGCATGGCAGTGAAAATTTCCGATTGAAGTCCGCAGGGGGAATGAGGTCCGAATCCAAGGAAAACCGTCGGCTTATTCTACTTGTTCGCTTGCTGGGTTGCAAAATTACCGGTGCAAAAGTGGATAAGGAAGTAGAGCACGTAGGTTCTTGTTTCCCGGTTTTGTTGCAAAATAGGAAGAGATGGCTAAGTATGGATGTTCTTGGCTTTCAGAATTTTGAGAAGATGAGTGTTAAAGGGAAGGAAAATGGCTTGTTCTGGGTCGAGAAAGGGAAGGAAAACGAACATGTATGTTCCCTGTATGTTCGTCGTTCTGGTTTTTGGAGATGAAGAAGAGAAAAGATCGAGAGCCGAGGATAGGAGAAGGAGGCGACCGGTCTCGATTGAACAGAGAAGAGCTGAAGAGAAAAACCTCGATGAATAATGTGTCGGCTCCCTTCTTCCAATCTCCCTACAGTAGGGTTTTTGAATGCCGTTTTATAGGTCTTATGAAGTGGTCATGGGCTTTATTTGGATGTGGGTTAAAAAGAAGAAAATGGGCTTAGGTTTGGGCTGTTGAGTTTGACTGAATACTGGGCTAAGCCCAAGCTTGGTTCACTGAAAAATGAGAAAGGAAAAGGACCACCACAATAGAACTTCATACAAAATTGAGGGAGAGAAAAAAAGCTATAACTCGACATGAGTAAAATCATCAGAAGCATATATGCAGGGTAAGACCAAAAGGGTAGTCATAAAAATAAAATGTTTTACTTACAAAAATAACAACATAAAAAAAAGATAAAATAATATAAGTAAAATAAAGTAAATGAAATGCCCACGACTAAGGAAATAAAATGAAAATAACCAAATAGATAAATAAATAAAAGGGTAAGTCTAAAACAAATAATTGTTTGAAAATTTCTAGAAAAAATTGGGTTTTTCTAAAATGCTTGAAAATTGATTTAAAATTTTGTCGCAGAACGATGGTTTCATTTTGACATGCACGTAAATACATTTTGAAAAAAGAAAGGCAACGACCCCTCTTATTTGAATTATTATCTTGGAATTTGCTTTATGGGGTGAGAATTTTTGGTGTCTACAGCAGGAGGTAGATATGTTCGCTTCTCATCCTCTATTGGGTGTAGTTCTTTCCGTATGCGCAACTCTTGCATATCTCTCCTCACCTTCAATCTGCCTTTCGTCTTGCCGGGTATGCATGTTGAGCAAAGTACCACTCACTGCCTCACCGACGTTCTTCACAATGTGCATGATATCTAAACAATGTCGAACAGGCAGATGCTGCCAATACGGTAGATCCCAAAAAATGGAACGTTTTTCCAAATGTTCTTCGGCGGCTTGGATGTGTTTCTAAAGACATTTTCATTGTCTTTTACCTTTGCATACACTTCCTCTGAAGTCAAAGGCAGACGAGCCACACGAGTCTCGGGCTCATTGTTGAATAGTTTTCACTTTCTCGTACGGTAAGGATGGTCTACTAGAAGAAACCGTCAATGACACATGTAAACATTTTGGCCGCAGTGCTTCAGACGATCTGAACATGTGTCATCCTCACATACCGGACACGCTTTGAATCCTTTCACCGAGTATCCTGACAAGTTCCCATAGGCAGGAAAGTCGTTAACAGTATAGAACAACATCGCCTTCAGTGTGAAATTTTCTTTCGCATGAGCATCATATACCGCTGTCCCTTCATTCCACAACAACTTCAGATCGTCGATCAGTGGTGCAAGATATACGTCAATGTTATGACCAGGTTGCTTTGGACCAGAAATTAGGAGTGATAACATATTGTATTTTCGTTTCATACACAGCCAGGACGGTAAATTGTAGATCACTAATAGCACCGGCCAAGTGTTGTGCTGACTGCTCAACGTGCCATACAGGTTCATCCCGTCGGTACACAATCCAAGCCTCAGATTCCTATCCTCAACCCCAAAATGATGTTTGAATTTTCTGTTGATATTTCTCCACTAAGGTCTGTCTGCAGGATGTCTTAATTTTTCATCAATTTTTCTACCATCCGCGTGTCATCGTAAGTTCTTCGCATCTTTTAGGTTGGCAAACAACCGTTTGAATATAGGAATTATCGGCAAGTACCACAATAATTTCACTGGACGATTTTTTTTTTCTGAAAGGAGGAATCCTCATCCTTGTCCTTGTATCAGGACAACAAACATTTAGGACACTTGTCTAGATGTTCGTATTCACCCATATATAGCACACAGTTATTTGGGCAAGCATGAATCTTTTTATATTCGACTCCCATTGGACACATCCATTTCTTTGCCTCGTAGGTGGATGTAGGAAGACCATTCTCATCAAGAAGCATATCATGTATCAGCTCTAGAAATAACGTGAAACACTTGTCACCAACTCCATATTTCCCCTTTAAGTTGAACAAATTAAGTACATCACTCAATTTTGTGTATTTAACGCACGAAGGGTACAAAGGTGTCTTTGATGCGTCTAACAATCTTTGATACTCTTCCGGCTTATCGACAAAAGTATCAACAACATTTCTAACATTTCATCCATTTGCTCATCATGGTGAGTGGTCTCACTATCATCGAATCCTGAATCACTTAGCGGTACCGACTCATTGATGGTATTGAAGGTGTGGTCGGTACTTGCGTAACGTGGATCATGAGCACTTGATGATGTTGATGCACTAGTTGCAACAATTTCTCCATGAAAATTCCATCTTCTATAATGTGGCATGAATCCACGGGTCTTAAGATGAAATCTGATTTCCTCAATGTCTACATATTTCCTTACGACCCCACAGTCAACACAAGGACATGAAATTTTGTCCGCCTTTGTTCTGTCCTTGTGTTGCACTGCCGCTTTGAGAAACTCTTTCAGCTTCTCATCAAAGTGATCCCCTCGATCACCGTACATCCAGTCACACTTCATTCTATATGTGAAAACAAAACAAGTATAAGATTGATTTGTCTTTCAGTTTCGGGTCATTTCGGGTTTGGGTCATTTTGGGTTTACCAAATAGGGTTTCGGGTTTATTATATTTCAATATTTTTGGGTTTTGGTCGTGTTTGGGGTTCGGATAAAATGGACGGGTTTTCGGAGGGGGGTCAAAATTTGATAGCTCTAGTTCCAACCAATAAACTAAGCACAACTCCAAGGTTCCAACCAAACTAGGCACTGCTCTACGGTACTAACCAAACTAACATAGCTAGCCTAAATACTCTAACAGTCAAACGGAACTAACCTACCTTACTCTAATAATTCCAACACAAGTAATTAAGATAGTAGTTATTTATATAACATCAACAACTCATGACATTTTAATTTATTAAAACAAAAAACTAAAATTTAAATACTTACTTGTTTTAAGTTGTGCAGAGGGGAAAGGTAGGATACTACTTTGATGATGGGCAAGGAAATACTGGTACGAAGTCGATTGAATATGCAGAAGACCTGCAAAGAAAAGTTAAGATTAATTGTTACACACAAACAACAAATAATTGAAGTTAATTAATAAAACTAATACAATTCTAGAAAAAATTCGGCATTACCTTTGTGTAATCATGCTAATCCCATGCTTATCATTAAGCATTCACCAATATCTTATTTACCACGACAAACAAATTCAACAATTGGCAACATCCATCCTTAATCACAAACAACACAATTTTCCACTCAGGTATTTTACCGAACACTGTATGCATAACTAATTAACTAACTGAACAATATAACTATATACAATTATCCACACACAACTAAATTAGAAATCAAAACTACATTACAACATTTTTTATTAATAAATCATACCATAATTATGCTAATTACACTCACAAATTTGGAATAAATATGCTAACCTTTTTTGCAGCTTGTGTGCGGCCTGGTTCGAATCTTGCGACGACCGGCAGCTCGCGCGGTACATCACACTAAGAAGCCATATCCGATCAATGGCTTAATGAAATGGCCTAACCAGATGAGTGATAAGTCAGGAATTTACCTATTTCTACAGGGTCTTTTGATACCTAATTTGTTATCATTTACTGCTAAATTCCTGTCTTATGAGGATTTTTATGTTTCTTGTTGCAATTGTCTTCTTTTATGGTTTTTGTGTGCTTTTTCAGGTTTTAATCTCAAGGAAACACATTCCTATTATTGTTGGAACACATGGCAAATCAAATAAGCTAAATGGAATCCAGAAATTCACCCTCGACCTAAACTCAAGCTTGGTCCGGGACTTGATGCTGGAGCTAAGTCCCGGACCACAATGTCGCTCAACTCTCGAATCAATTTCAGACATGGTCTGGGACGTCCTACATGGCCTAAGTCCCGGACCACACCATAGCAGAATTCTCGATTTGTTTTCAATAATGGTCCGGGACTTCAACCAGGGCCTAAGTCCCGGACCACAATTGCAGTATAAATCTCGAATCATTTTCAGGAACGGTCCGGGACTTGACACATGGCCTAAGTCCCGGACCACACAGACGGTGATATAGAACAATTTCTCAAAGCGAATGGTCCGGGACCTCTTCCACAGCCTAAGTCCCGGACCAAGTGGTTGAATCCAACAGTCTGTAGTGCGCGCGCTCAAAAGTTTGTATAAACAATTGTTTAGTATGTTAAACTACCGCCCCACTTCATTCCACCCGTCACAAATTCTAGCATCATATCCACCACACCATGCTGCTACGTACTCATCCATGAGTCCTATAAATAGAACTCATTCTCACATATTTTAGACACACAATTCTGGAGAGGATAACACCACAACTCCATCTAATTCACACTCACTCCATCCATTTCCATTTCATATACCACGTTCCATTCATATCATCCACCTCATTATACACCTACATACATCCACAGGGGTCTAGAGTGCACAAAGCAGTTGAAGACTTCACCATCTTTTTTGGAGAAGGAGCAGAAGAAAGCACTGATCACACACCGATACTCCATTAAAGATTCTTAAATCAGAGTTCCTTCTTCTCTTCCTCTTTAATGTTATTTACATATTTTTACAGTATTTTCATTTCTATGGCTGAGTAGTTTTTATAAATTTCGGTTTGCTATGTAATCCAAATTCAAGGTTCCATTCTCTTTGTGATTTACCATTTTAATAGATTAAAGTGTTGTTCCTTATTTATTTTATAAATCTTGTGATTTGGCCAATTACTTGATTTTATCAGTTTATCTGCTTATAAGTGAGAACTGCGGTAGATAATAGACAACATGAATAGTACCGGTTAATTTAGAGATGGTAATTCCTCTAGGATATTAACTGATCAATAAACTGAATTTTTCTTAAAGCTGTTAGCAATTAGTAAATTTGTAATGAGAGTTAAAATTTATTAACTGTTAACTAGATTTCACCGAGCGGGAGACCGAACGTGGAATATTTCTGATCTAGGATTTTAGTCAGATTTTTGTAAACACAACTGAAAAGGAACCAGAATTTGGAGGATTAGTAAATCCGGAATTTCCCCTTTTTATTAAATCAAAAATATCATTATTTTGCCCACTGTCTTGCATTTATTACCTTTGCTCGTATTTACATTCTTGTTTCGTACTTTAGTGATTCAACAAACAAAACCCCCCTGTTACTGGAGTGAACCGATTCATTAGTTTGTTCTTAAATATTAATTAAACTAAAACGCTGCCTCCCTTGGATTCGATAACCTGGAGGGACACTTCTAGGAAAACTTGCTATAATCGACCGGTATAGTTGCCGTTAGGTTTTTGCCCAACAAGTTAATGGCGCCGTTGCCGGGGTGGCACGGTTGCTTAGTTTAATTTTTATTTTGATTTTATTTAATTTTGTGTTGTTTTTGTTCTTTTTAGTTTATCCTTGTTTTATTCTATTTTGTTCTTTTACAACTACATTACTGTCAAATATCTGATTTTGGTTTATGGTTAAAACTCGTTCTGAAGGAAACCCTGAATTTGAAATTGAACCAGAGATAGACAGAGTAACAAGAAGGATTCGAAAAAGGTTAGTGCTGGATCCTCCAATTGAGCAGGAGGTGCTCCTAAAAGATTCACCAGCAGAGGAGATTGTTTCTGAGTTACTAGTTGAAGGAGAGATTCTAAACAACACCTCAGGAACCAATATGGAGAATTTGAATTCGGAGAGGCACATGAGGGACTATACCCGCCCAAGCGTCGAAGGGCTTGTTTCACCAATAGTAATTCCTGCGTTGCCAACAGGAGTGCAGTGGCAGTTCAAGACGCACTATGTTACTATGGTCATGAATGCACCCCAGTTCAGCGGGACAGTCACCGAAGATCCCAATGTCCATCTCACCACTTTCCTGAGATTGGTAGGAGCATGCTCTACACCAGATTCACAAGAGGTTGCTAGATTGACTGTCTTCCCATTTTCCCTGAGGGACAGAGCTGCAGAATGGTTAAACTCATTAACGCCCAACAGTATCACTACCTGGATGGAGTTAGCAAATGTATTCTTGGCGAAGTATTTCCCTCCTTCTCGAATGCTGACTATGAGAGGAGAGATTACCAACTTCAAGCAGTTCACCGGTGAGACATTATCTGAGGCTTGGGAGCGTTTCAAAGGGATTGTGCGCAGAGTACCACACCATGGCTTGGGAGAGGAGGTAATTTTACAGTCCTTTTACAAAGATTTAGATCATTCAAGCCGTTTGTTGGTAGACACTTGTGCAGGAGGAAGCCTCATGGAGTTACCAATAGCTAGAATCAAGGAATTATTGGAGACCATTGCCAATGCATCCAATCAGTGGGGAGGTGCGAGAACCGGAGAAGCTGCACCGAAGAAAACTGCTAGAGTTTATGAAGTGGGCTCGAGTACTTTTCTAGCTGCCAAAATAGAAGCGATGTCAAAACAGTTTGAGCGTATGTGTGCAGCGATGAACCCGCAGTCAAATGCAGCAGCATCTCCTGAAGTTTATCCACCTTGTGAATACTGTGGTAGAAGCTCAAACTTGTGTCAATGTACATCTCCACCAAGTGAAGAGGTAAATTACCTGGGGAACAGACAAGGAAATTTCTATAACAACCAAAGCAATCAGGGATATCAGCAGCAAAGATTTCAAAACAACAACTACAATCAGAAGGCACCACAACAATATAATCAGTCCTATCAGAGACCCCCTCAGAACCAACAGATGCAAAGTCAAGGAGCTAGTAGTTCCTCAGACTTGGAAGCCATGATGAGCGAATTCATTACATCAACAAAAGCCAGATTCAATGAGCAAGATGAAATCAACAACAGCCAAAAGGCATTCATGCAAGAACAAAAGGATTACAATAAACGAATGGAAACTCAATTGGCTCAAATTAGTCAGAAGCTTTCAGAAAGACCTGCAGGGTCTTTGCCTAGTCAACCAGAGATGAATCCAAGAGAGTATGCTAAAGCTGTTTTTACTGTGGAAGAAGATACCCCACTTGTCGCTGCAGTTTTACCTGTTCAACAAGAGGTTAAGGACTCCATTAAAGTTTTTGAAAAACCCAAGGAGAAGGAGTCTCCTGAAACTCAACCTTCTTACTCTTCTGTTTCCAATCGCAAATTTGAAGAACCTATTGCTTTTGCTGACAGGTTAAAGAAAAGGGATCTTGATGAACAGCTTGGAAAATTTCTTAAAATTTTTAAGAAATCAACTAAAGATATTCCTTTTTCTGATATGCTTAAGTTAATGCCAAATTATGCTACACTGGTGGATGATATCTTGGCTAACAAATGTCCTTTGCAGGAAAAGGAAACAGCGAAGAAGGTAACTACTAGGAGTGGTAAAGGTAAAGCTACTGAGCCTGAGGTGAGCATAGAGCAACCGGTGCTGAAGAATAAGCGGAATTATGAAGTTACCAAATCTCCTTCACCTACATCACCTACAGTTGAAGTTGCTCCTCCAGTTCCATTTCCAAACAAAACCAAGCCTTCCAAGGAGGATAGCGAGTTTGATAAGTTTCTTACTTTACTTCGGCAACTATCTGTTGATATCCCCTTTGTTGATTTAGTGGCGAAGGTGCCTAACTATGCCAAGTATTTAAGGAAGCTTTTATCTAATAAGGCAATGTTAGTTGAGACAGGAACTATTCAGCTCACAGAGACTTGTTCGGCGATCATACAGAAGTGCTTACCAGAAAAATGCAAAGATCCTGAAAGCTTCACTATTCCATGTAGAATAGGAGACATCGACTTCGACCACTGTCTTGCTGATTTAGGAGCATCGATTAGTCTCATGCCATACACATTATTTGAAAAGCTTGAAATTAGAGACTTACAGCCTACACGAATGACGCTTCAGCTAGAAGATCGCTCAATGGTTTACCCTTGTGGAATTGTAAAGGATGTAATGGTTAAGGTGGAGCATCTGTATTTCCCTTGCGACTTTGTCGTACTCGACATGGCTGCAGATCCAACGGTCCCTATTATCTTTGGAAGACCCTTCCAAGCAACAGCGGACGCTCGAATCGAAGTTGCTCATGGTACGATCACTTTGAATGCAGAGGGGGAGAAGCTACTGTTTTATGCTGGTAGGTCTTCGAAAAATGTTTTGGAAGCTTCTCGGAGTTCGTGTCGATAAGTTTCAAAGACGGCTCAATCTTTTGGAATCTCTTAAAAGAACAAAACCAAGGTCTAGCCAAAGACCGAATAGACGGGCAGCTCATTGGGAGGCAACCCAATCTCCTTTCTTCTTGTCTTTCGTTTTAATCCATGTTTTTACTTATTCTAATTCTTTTGTTAGCTAGTTTTCTTTGGTTGGTTTTGTTAAAGTGTAGGTTTGGTGAAGGAAGAGAAACAGAGTGCTAGGAAGCATACTTTCGGTGGAACTCAATTGGATGGTCCGGGACCTGTTACAGGACTGAAGTCCCGGACCAGAGGAGCAGCCAATTCTCGAAACAAAAATAGAGGTGGTCCGGGACTTGAGCCATACCCTAAGTCCCGGACCAAAATCAAAGAAAATTCTCGAAACAGAACTAGGGGTGGTCCGGGACCTCATGCCCATCCTAAGTCCTGGACCGACTAAGGAATAAACTCTCGAACAGAAAATACATATGGGCCGGGACTTTACCCATATCTTAAGTCCCGGACCCAAGGCGATAGGATTCTCGGGCTATTTTTACATGGTGGTCCAGGACCTCACCCATATCTTAGGTCCCGGACCAACACAACTTCAGAAAAAAAAAAACAAAACCGGTCGTCTTCATTCTTGGATGGGATGTATGAGAAGTGATATGATGCTTCCCAGAATTGTCTGTTGAATGAGAGGAAGAGAAGTCTATTTATAGAAATTGTTTGTTGAATACGTAGCAGAAGCAGCATGGTGGTGGACAATGATGCTGGAATTTGTAAGTGGAATGGTGGGTGTTTAACGTGGGTGTTTTGCTGGATTTGGGGAGGTAATTAAATTAGTGGAGATGAGGATGGAAAGTAGCAGTGGAAGGGACAAAAACGAGCTGGAAAGGAAATCGGTAGTGCATGGGCGGTTTGTTTAATATGAAGAAAACACAATGCGAGTTCGCGAGCGCACTACAGACGTCTGATTCCCCCCCAAGCATCGAAGGGCTTATTTCACCAATAGTAATTCCTGCGTTGCCAACAGGAGTGCAGTGGCAGTTCAAGACGCACTATGTTACTATGGTCATGAATGCACCTCAATTCAGCGGATCAGTCACCGAAGATCCCAATGTCCATCTCACCACTTTCTTGAGATTGGTAGGAGCATGCTCTACACCAGCTTCACAAGAGGTTGCTAGATTGACTCTCTTCCCGTTTTCCCTGAGGGACAGAGCTGCAGAATGGTTAAACTCATTAACGCCCAACAGTATCACTACCTGGACGGAGTTAGCAAATGTATTCTTGGCGAAGTATTTCCCTCCTTCTCGAATGCTGACTATGAGAGGAGAGATTACCAACTTCAAGCAGTTCACCGGTGAGACATTATCTAAGGCTTGGGAGCGTTTCAAAGGGATTGTGCGCAGAGTACCACACCATGGCTTGGGAGAGGAGGTAATTCTGCAGTCCTTTTACAAAGATTTAGATCATTCAAGCCGTTTGTTGGTAGACACTTGTGCAGGAGGAAGCCTCATGGAGTTACCAATAGCTAGAATCAAGGAATTATTGGAGACCATTGCCAATGCATCCAATCAGTGGGGAGGTGCGAGAACCGGAGAAGCTGCACCGAAGAAAACTGCTGGAGTTTATGAAGTGGACTCGAGTACTTTTCTAGCTGCCAAAATAGAAGCGATGTCAAAACAGTTTGAGCGTATGTGTGCAGCGATGAACCCGCAGTCAAATGCAGCAGCATCTCCTGAAGTTTATCCACCTTGTGAATACTGTGGTAGAAGCTCAAACTTGTGTCAATGTACATCTCCACCAAGTGAAGAGGTAAATTACCTGGGGAACAGACAAGGGAATTTCTATAACAACCAAAGCAATCAAGGATATCAGCAGCAAAGATTTCAGAACAACAACTACAATCAGAAGGCACCACAACAATATAATCAGTCCTATCAGAGACCCCCTCAGAACCAACAGATGCAAAGTCAAGGAGCTAGTAGTCCCTCAGACTTGGAAGCCATGATGAGCGAATCCATTACATCAACAAAGCCAGATTAATGAGCAAGATGAAAAACAAACAACCAAAAGGCATTCATGCAAGAACAAAAGGCTTACAATAAACGAATGGAAACTCAATTGGCTCAAATTAGTCAGAAGCTTCTAGAAAGACCTGCAGGTCTTTGCCTAGTCAACCAAAGATGAATCCAAGAGAGTATGCTAAAGCTGTTTTTACTGTGGAAGAAGATACCCCACTTGTCGCTGCAGTTTTACCTGTTCAACAAGAGGTTAAGGACTCCATTAAAGTTTTGAAAAACCCAAGGAGAAGGAGTCTCCTGAAACTCAACTTCTTACTCTTCTGTTAGCCAATCCACAATTGAAGACACATATTCCTTTTCCAACAGGTTAAAGAAAAGGGATCTTGATGAACAGCTTGGGAAATTTCTTAAAATTTTTAAGAAATCAACTAAAGATATTCCTTTTTCTGATATGCTTAAGTTAATGCCAAATTACGCTACACTGGTGGATGATATCTTGGCTAACAAATGTCTACTGCAGGAAAAGGAAGCAGCGAAGAAGGTAACTACTAGGAGTGGTAAAGGTAAAGCTACTGAGCTTGAGGTGAGCATAGAGCAACCGGTGCTAGAGAATGAGCGGAATTATGAAGTTACCAAATCTCCTTCACCTACATCACCTACAATTGAAATTGCTCCTCCAGTTCCATTTCCAAACAGAACCAAGTGTTCCAAGGAGGATAGTGAGTTTGATAAGTTTCTTACTTTACTTCGGCAACTATCTGTTGATATCCCCTTTGTTGATTTAGTTGCGAATGTGCCTAACTATACCAAGTATTTAAGGAAGCTTTTATCTAATAAGGCAATGTTAGTTGAGACAGGAACTATTCAGCTCACAGAGACTTGTTCAGCGATCATACAGAAGCGCTTACCAGAAAAATGCAAAGATCCTGGAAGCTTCACAATTCCGTGTAGAATAGGAGACATTGACTTCGACCACTGTCTTGCTGATTTAGGAGCGTCGATTAGTCTCATGCCATACACTTTATTTGAAAAGCTTGGAATTGGAGACTTACCGCCTACACGAATGACGCTTCAGCTAGCAGATCGCTCAATGGTTTACCCTTGTGGAATTGCAAAGGATGTGATGGTTAAGGTGGAGCATCTGTATTTCCCCTGCGACTTTGTCGTACTCGACATGGCTGCAGATCCAATGGTCCCTATTATCTTTGGAAGACCCTTCCTAGCAACAGCCGATGCTCGAATTGAAGTTGCTCATGGTACGATCACTTTGAATGCAGAGGGGGAGAAGCTACTGTTTTATGCTGGTAGGTCTTCGAAAAATGTTTTGGAAGCTTCTCGGAGTTCGTGTCGCCAAGTTTCAAAGAAGGCTCAATCTTCTAGAATCTCTTAAAAGAACAAAAACATGGTCTAGCCAAAGACCGAAAAGGCGGGCAGCTCATTGGGAGGCAACCCAATCTCTTTCCCTTTATCTGTTTATTTCAAGTTTTGTTTCATGTTTTGCTTGTTCTTATTCTTTTGTTAGTTGTTTTTCTTTGTTTGGTTTTAATTAAGTTGTAGGTTTGGTAAAAGAAGAGGAGCAGAATGCTAGGAAGCAAACCTTCGGTGGATTCATAGGGGGTGGTCCGGGACATTGTCCATAACTTAAGTCCCGGACCGATCAAAGAGCACACTTATGGTGGGATTCAATGGGGTGGTCCGGGACCTATTATAGGACTTAAGTCCCGGACCAGAGGAGCGGCAAACTCTCGAACAGAAAAATACACATGGGTCGGGACTTTACCCATATCTTAAGTCCCGGACCCAAGGCGATGGAGACTTTTGGGCTATTTTAACATAGTGGTCCGGGACCTTAGACAGACCTTAAGTCCCGGACCGTATTCAAAGAAAATTCTTGAAAAATGTGTATGAGTGGTCCGGGACCTTACACTTACCCTAAGTCCCGGACCGTTATCACTGGAAACTCTCAACCCATTTAATACCTCGGTCCGGGACTTCAACCACACCCTAGGTCCCGGACCATCTATCGCTGTTAAAAAAAAAAAACCAGACACGCATCGTCTTCAACCTCCGCTCCCCCCAATTCTTAACCCTAACCCGTACTCACACCACCGCCGATTTCACCACACCCACACTCCCAACATCACCCCGACCACCGTACCCTACCCACCCGTCCTCGCTACCACCCTCGCACCCGACATTCGCACCAAATCCACACCCCACCCAACTTCGACGTCACGCCTACAACCACCAGGTCCTCAACCGCAAGCACCACCGCTCCAGTTAACACCCACTCAAAAAAATCGCACCTCCAACTTACCCTCTGTCCCGTCGCCTGCTCCAACACCAAACGCACACACAACTCAACCCAAACCCACGCACCACACCCGTATTCAACACCACCGCATTCCTTCTGTCGCACGACCAACCCAAAACCCACCCCTCTGTTCCCGTCGCGTGCTCTACATCGTCACCACCGCACCACCGCAACCCACCCCTCCTCTATCGCGTTCCCACACCCAGCCCCACAACCCGTTAACCCCCACCTGTTACCCGCCCCAAACACACCACACGCCAAAACCAAACACGTCCCTAATCCCACATCTCGATGGCCCCTAAACGAGCTCGCAAACTCACCACTGCCGGTGCATCGTCATCTTCAGCCGCTCCCCCACTTCGGATACGCGAGACGGATCGTTCTGAATTCATCACTGACGCTGCTTGGGATTGGTTCCAAGCTAAGGAGCGCAAGATCATTCCTGAGAGGTCAGTATGTCCCACTTTGATATCTGAATTCGATCTGGAGCGAATATTTAGCAACAGGGGTTGGGTATGTCTGCTGAACCGCGGTGGTACATATTACCCGCGACTAGTTAAATTGTTCTATGCTAATGCTACGGTGCGTGATGATGGTAAGGAAATTAAGTCAAGGGTTAAAGGAAAGGATATTCTGATAACACCGAGCCGTATTAGACATGCTTTGCAAATCCCTATTAGGCCTAGGATCCCAACTGATGCGGACCGGGAAAATCAAGCAATCCGAGAAAGGCAGGCCAAGGAGCATTACATTAACTTGATTGTGAATGATCCCGCGGTTCAGAACCGCCAAAGGCAACACCCGGGATAAGCAGGTTGTTACGGGAGATAAATTGCAAACCCCGGTCGAGCGCCTACTCCTAGGAATTATCATGTACAACATCCGCCCCAGGGAGTGTGCGGACCTAAACTCCATTGATTGTTATGTGCTGCGCTACCTGCTAGATGACGCGCTTGCCCAGGAAGCATTCCCCATTGCACTACATGGGATCATTTTTCAGTCAATGATGCGGGTGATTGACACAGATTATAGCGCCTCTCTTCCTTTCCCACACCTACTGGCACAGTTGCTTAGTTTAATTTTTATTTTGATTTTATTTAATTTTGTGTTGTTTTTGTTCTTTTTAGTTTATCCTTGTTTTATTTTATTTTCTTCTTTTACAACTACATTACTGTCAGTTATCTGATTTTGGTTTATGGTTAAAACTCGTTCTGAAGGAAACCCTGAATTCGAAATTGAACTAGAGATAGACAGAGTAACAAGAAGGATTCGCAAAAGGTTAGTGCTGGATCCTCCAATTGAGCACCAGCAGAGGAGATTGTTTCTGAGTTACTAGTTGAAGGAGAGATTCTAAACAACACCTCAGGAACCAATATGGAGAATTTGAATTCGGAGTTCAGCCTCTCTTCTCATTTCTGCAATCCCTAACTCCCGACCCAGTAACCACAAGTCCCGATCTCACCTGCTCCCTCTCGCTTGCTCTCTGCCACACACCGCCAACACCATCACCACTTCACCACCATCTGTCGCATTCCCGCACCGCCATCGGTCACCCGCCATCACCACAATCCTTCGCAGCCGTTCTCGCCACGCACTACCCACCTCTTCCTCACCCTGTTCCGTTCGAAACCTAGCTACCACCTCCGACCTCACTCTACCTCAAACCCAAATCGCTCTCCCTCCGATCAACCCACACCCGCATTCACCTCCATCCCTCTGTCGCCTCTCCAACCTCGCGCAACCACAAACATCAACCCAACACCAAATTCACCCCATTTACCCAAACCAAACACACCCTTTACCACGTCCTTAATCCAATACTATCAAATGGCACCCAAACATGCTCGAAAACCCACCACTGCCGACGCGTCTTCCTCTTCAGCAGCTCCCCCACTTCGGATCCGCGAGACGGACCGTTCAGAATTTCTAACTGACGCTGCTTGGGATTGGTTCCAGGCTAAGGAACGCAAAATAATTCCCGAAAGGTCAGTTTGTCCTACATTAATATCTGAATTTGATTTAGAAAGGATATTTAGCGACAGAGGTTGGGTATGTCTGCTAAACCGAGGTGGTACATTTTATCCGCGACTGGTTAAATTATTCTATGCTAATGCTGCGGTGCGTGCTGATAGTAAGGAAATTAGGTCAAGGGTTAAGGGGAAGGATGTTGTAGTTGATCCCGCCCGTATTAGACGTGCTCTGAATATACCTAATCGGGCTAGGGTCCCGACTGAGGTGGACCGGGAGAATCACGAACTCCGTGAGAGACAAGCTAAGGAGCATTATATAAATATGATCGTGAATGATCCTACTATTCAGAACCGCCAGAGGCGTAACCACCGGGATAAGCAGGTGGTTACCGGTGATAAGCTTCCCACACCGCTCGAGCGTCTGATCTTGGGGATTATAATGTATAATGTCCGACCCCAGGAGTGTGCGGACCTGAATGCAATCGACTGCTATGTTCTGCGCTTCCTCCTGGATGACGAGCTTGCCCAGGCAGCATTCCCCATGCCCTGCATGGATTACTTTTCAGTCGATGCTTCGGGTGATTGATGTAGACAGTAGCTCCTCTCTTCCCTTCCCGCACCTCCTCCAGTCTTTCTTCATCGATGCTCAGGTAGACCTCTCGGATGAGCAGCCCCAGTACCCCCAGTCTCCCATAGACATGACGATGATGCACTTTTATCAGTGGGAGAAGATAGATGATCAGTGGGTGAAGCGCCGACGCGCACAGCCGGGTGCACGAGCCCCCAGACCTGATGACGCCGCTGAGGTTGAGCCCCCCGCTGCTGTCGCTGGTGGTGACATCCCAGACGTACCGATGACCACTGCTCCTACACCGGGATATGACGAGATGTTTCGTCAGTTTACTGATTGGCAGGGGATGATCACTGCACGGGTCGATGGTCTTGCTGCTCATATGACTCAGATGGACATTCGTGTAGACGGGATGAGTACGACCCTGTACGATTATGGAGCACGGA
Organism: Limonium bicolor; assembly: GCA_023374045.1. Taxonomy (NCBI): domain Eukaryota; kingdom Viridiplantae; phylum Streptophyta; class Magnoliopsida; order Caryophyllales; family Plumbaginaceae; genus Limonium; species Limonium bicolor. The sequence continues at coordinate 114,686,551 of CM041778.1, forward strand.
TCTCAGCTTTGGAGACCCGACAGAGTGAGTATGAGGCTAGGCAGGCGGCACGGTATGCGGAGTATACAGCTGGACAGGACGCACGGTTTGCGGAGTATGCGGCTCGCTATGAGGCACGCTTTACTGATTATGACGCCCCTTCGCTCAGCTGGAGTCCTGGCGTCTGCCTTAGGATCACCCACCACCTCAGTAGATCTTATGCTGGTTTATGATCTGTTCTTTTCAGACTCTTTATCTTGTTATTGCTGTTTCGGATTCTCTTTTATTTCCTAACTCTAGCTGTTTTAATGTCTTTTAGCTTGTTAGGTTGCATCTTCTGGTACTTTTCATTTTCTTGTTGGATTGTTATGGTTACTTTGGTACCTCTACTACTGCCACTGCTTGGTTATGTTCCTTGACTTTATTGCAACATAGTGTCTGCTGTTGCTTCATTCCAACATGATTGCCATCTTTTGTGTGCGATATCGAAAGAATACAAAGGAGACTCTGTCGAAATTTTTCCAACACTCCATAAGTCTCCCGTTCCTTTTCATAAGTGTGGGGACGTCATCTTCACCCATTTTTTAGGGGAGTTCTATTCTTTCTTTTGCACTATGATCATATTCATGCAGCAATGAGGGCATTGCTATTTTCTAAGTGTGGGGAAGTTAGTAGTAAGGGGGCTGTGCGTTTATTGCTTATTTTCTGACACTACTAATTCTCACTTCATTAACCCTTGATGACCCTCCACAAAATTTTTAATTTGACATACTTGGTTTTCATTTGTGGTCAGATGCATCAGTCGGGAATAACGTACGAGTAGCGAAAATTTTTGAGATTTAATCTGAAACTTCGGTCATAAGAACTTTGGTTAGACTGCTTGTATTTTCAGTTTTTGGTTAAAATTTCTGTCTATTTCCTTCAATAAAAGGTGAGACCATTTTGTGACTTTTTTGTTTGAACTAACTTGGGGCTTTGGGAAAGTTTTGGAATGAATGGAAGGAAAGGACAAAGGCAAGGTACTCCTCTAATCTATTCTGAACCGGAACAGACCTCTCCCATTCGGTAATTAAGCCCATGGAGTGCCTCATCACTTATCTACCTAAGATCATCTGATCTGGGATAGAAGGCCCAACACCGCTACAAGGATGGGGAGAAAAAGTCTGGGGGGATGAAATGAATAATGCTTGCTCAGAAAATTGGAAGGAAAGTTCTTTCATGCTAAACAGTTTATTGCAAATTCTTCCTTGATTATGAGTATGTGGCAATGAAAGGTAATGTGGAATATGACATTACTTCTTGCCCCTTGTCGTCCAATGAATTGTGGAAAGCAAACGGAAAGTAAAGCCCTGAGTAAAGTTTGGATTAAATAGTTATGATGATTGTCTCATGCATTTGTCAAACCCCCTAGCTTCACTGTTTAAGAAAACTTGCAGTACTAATCGTTGTTTCTTATGACTGTTTTTCGGCATTAGATTTCCTTGTACACTTTCCTGATCTGATAAATCCCCGCTTTTGAACTCTGGTACATTTTGATTGCAGTAATTGCTTGAGGACAAGCAAGGATTAAGTGTGGGGAAGTTGATAAGTCAGGAATTTACCTATTTCTACAGGGTCTTTTGATACCTAATTTGTTATCATTTACTGCTAAATTCCTGTCTTATGAGCATTTTTATGTTTCTTGTTGCAATTGTCTTCTTTTATGGTTTTTGTGTGCTTTTTCAGGTTTTAATCTCAAGGAAACACATTCCTATTATTGTTGGAACACATGGCAAATCAAACAAGCTAAATGGAATCCAGAAATTCACCCTCGACCTAAACTCAAGCTTGGTCCAAGACTTGATGCTGGAGCTAAGTCCCGGACCACAATGTCGCTCAACTCTCGAATCAATTTCAGATATGGTCCGGTACGTCCTACATGGCCTAAGTCCCGGACCACACCATAGCAGAATTCTCGATTTGTTTTCAATAATGGTCCGGGACTTCAACCAGGGCCTAAGTCCCGGACCACAATTGCAGTATAAATCTCGAATCATTTTCAGGAACGGTCCGGGACTTGACACATGGCCTAAGTCCCGGACCACACAGACGGTGATATAGAACAATTTCTCAAAGCGAATGGTCCGGGACCTCTTCCACAGCCTAAGTCCCGGACCAAGTGGTTGAATCCAACAGTCTGTAGTGCGCGCGCTCAAAAGTTTGTATAAACAATTGTTTACTCTGTTAAACTGCCGCCCCACTTCATTCCACCCTTCACAGCACTAATCCCTCTTTCCAGCATTAATCCCTTTCCAGTACTATTATTGTACACCCTTGTCCTCCACGATCATTCTCCTTTCCACTCACAAATTCCAGCATCATATCCACCACACCATGCTGCTACGTACTCATCCATGAGTCCTATAAATAGAACTCATTCTCACATATTTTAGACACACAATTCTGGAGAGGATAACACCACAACTCCATCCCATTCACACTCACTCCATCCATTTCCATTTCATATACCACGTTCCATTCATATCATCCACCTCATTATACACCTACATACATCCACAGGGGTCTGGAGTGCACAAAGCAGTTGAAGACTTCACCATCTTTTCTGGAGAAGGAGCAGAAGAAAGCACTGATCGCACACCGAGACTCCATTAAAGAGTCTTAAATCAGAGTTCCTTCTTCTCTTCCTCTTTAATGTTATTTACATATTTTTACAGTATTTTCATTTCCATGGCTGAGTAGTTTTTATAAATTTCGGTTTGCTATGTAATCCAAATTCAAGGTTCCATTCTCTTTGTGATTTACCATTTTAATAGATTAAAGTGTTGTTCCTTATTTATTTTTATAAATCTTGTGATTTGGCCAATTACTTGATTTTATCAGTTTATCTGCTTATAAGTGAGAACTGCGGTAGATAATAGACAACAGGAACAGTACCGGTTAATTTAGAGATGGTAATTCCTCTAGGATATTAACTGATCAATAAACTGGATTTTTCTTAAAGCTGTTAGCAATTAGTAAATTTGTAACGAGAGTTAAAATTTATTAACTGTTAATTAGATTTCACCGAGCGGGAGACCGAACGTGGAATATTTCTGATCTAGGATTTTAGTCTGGATTTTGGTAAACACACTGAGAAAGGAACCGAAGAATTTGGAGGATTAGTAAACCGGAATTTCCCCTTTTTATTAAATCAAAAATATCATTATTTTGCCCACTGTCTTGCATTTATTACCTTTGCTCGTATTTACATTCTTGTTTCGTACTTTAGTGATTCAACAAACAAAACCCCCCTATTACTGGAGTGAACCGATTCATTAGTTTGTTCTTAAATATTAATTAAACTAAAACGCTGTCTCCCTTGAATTCGATAACCTGGAGGGACACTTCTAGGAAAACTTGCTATAATCGACCGGTATACTTGCCGTTAGGTTTTTGCCCAACAATGAGCAACTGGAACAAGACCAAACCCAAATGAGCAAATGAACCACAAAGCATAACAAAATTTCAGATTCCGTAAAGAATGATTTCTCCAATTGCATTTTCGGTCACAATTTTATCATAATCATCATTTTACCCCAATTTTCCAGAAACCTTAATTTTATCAATTCAAATTTTTTTCCACTTCAATTAAACTTTAATTCCAAACCTAAATCTGTAATTCAAGTTCACATATAATCCCATGTTATTTACGGAATCATAAAAACATACAAGTTAATCCTAAATTTTGCAATAATTTAAAACCCTAAATTTCTAATCTACACATATTTCACCCCAATTCATAAATTAGTAACCCTAAAACTACACAGATTTCACCCCCCCCCCCCCCAAATTTCTAATCGCATATCTAACATTTTTACTCATCTCAAACACTAATTCACACCCTAAAAATCGCACTAATCCAACAATCAGAACACAGCAGTTTCGAATCTACTAAAATACAAATAACATTTCAATTAAACAAACAAAAAACGAAGTTAGAAATTATAACCTCGTTTTTTATGTACAAGTTGCATATAAAGTGACGCCTGCGAACAGGTATGCTATGCCGATGGTGATGGAGGCAGAGCTGGTGGCGCGTGCAGAGAAGAAGATGGCGGTGGAGGTGGCGGTGGCTGTCACAGGCGTTGCACTCGAAATCACCGTCGTTCGCTCTTTGCACACAGAGAGGGTTTAGCCAGGTGAGGAGGAAGAAGGAGGTCGTCGCTGCACGACTGGGTTTATTAAAGGGAACTATCGCAGCGGTTCCTCTTAAAAACCGCTGAGATAGGTTAGTTTAATTGACCTATCTCAGCGGTTTTTAAGAGGAACCGCTGCAATAGATTAGTTTATTTTTTAAAACGCCCCTATCACGGCGGTTACAAGTCAGAACCACTGAGATAGGTTTGCGATATTTTTAAAAACGGCCTATCTCAGCGGTTGTTTTTACAACCGCTGCACTAGGTGCGCTGCGGTAGACCATTTTTGTACTAGTGGTTGCGGGCACTAGGCAGACCCCGACTAGTCTCCGTAGGCACGAAGTGCGCTGCCGAGGGCACATGAGCCTTGTCGTGTGCATCCAGAGGCATGGAGGCACTATGTCAGGTATTCCCAAATGTACACAACGTTATAAACACATTAAACTAAAGGACATCCTAATACAATACGAAAACTTGTGCGGTAAATGAAACCTTAACTACCCGGGTCCCGCTCTTCGGCTTCCGTGATAATCATCACCTGCATGTAATGCCATAAAGGCTCAGCGATAAACGCTGAGTATGCCAGGCCTGGACCCTATTGGTCACTTAATAGTCATCGTCGCCATTATTAGGTTTGTTACATGCTATACCAGTGTACAGGTATATAAAACAGTAAACATATGAATGGCGGTAAAATAAACAGTTAAGGCAATCACTACAATTCACACACAACAGCACACAACACAATATATCACACCAACATTAATAAACGAGTAGCCGTTGGTAACGGTCTGGTTATTCAGTTAATCACACGACCTCCCGGGTCCTCATCTCATCACAACACAATGTCAGTGGGTGTCAAGTTAGGACAACCCAAATTTGTATTTATTATGGACAGTCGTCCTGGTGGCACCATCAGCAGTGCACTCCGGCTAAAGATATAAGATCTCGGGACTTCCTCTTTGCCTAAAAGGCGTCATTTAGTTTGGGGCCAAAGGCCGAGTATCAATAATGATACGAACTACCAACGATCTATGTAGGCTCGTGGCAACACTAGCGTCTAAAACCTGATCCGAGCAAAACAACTCAAGAGATCTCTCTGCGCAGCCAGTAGTCCGAGACTACCTCGACTTATTCTCCTCCACCAATGTTCAATTTTGTTTTTAATTAGTTAGTCGAATACCGAAGGTATAATTTTGGTTATAACGAGTTCACTTATCACTTAGCCGCCCTAAGGGTCTTACGCATGCCTAGAAGTCATCTAGGTCATATTCATGTTAGAGCCGTGCTCTAGAGACCGACAATGTCGTGTCCCGTACCTAAGTATTTTACTTAGGTTAGTATACATATTTACCATCATAGTATTAGGTGCGTTATATCAGTTAACAGCAATCCCATCACGTTAGACGTATATGTGTTTTATATAAGTCGATCTATAGTCGACGTAGTATCAGTCCCGAAGGACGTTCGCGCACAATTAATGATGCAAGAATTTAAACAGATACACATCACATAACATAAACACAAACACATACACACATACATGCATCACACTCGTTATACAACACACATATCTGAGCCCGAGGAATTCCTCAGGACATCTCAGATCAGACCCCTTTACATACCGTTCACCAAAGACCTAGGTTGCGCAGTAGACCACTAGCTCGTCAAGCGCCTTCGTCGGTGATACGATCTAAATAACAAACACACTATAAGTCAATCCACATGACTTATTTAAGCTCGGTAAATCTGAACAACACAAGTAATCTCGATATTTCATCCCCGGATTTCAACTGTTATTTGTTAAAGTACCGTTATACGAACTCGTCACTTGTAGTACGTATTAATTATCAACGCTCATGTTTATTTTAATGAGTCGGTTATAAAAAACGTCTTAGTTGTAGCGTTTTCAAAACGTTAGGATTAATTCCTTATATACACGAGTATACGAAAATATATTCACGTTTATGCTTATGTATTGTTTTAACCGTCCCGGTTAGGTATACGAATATACAATTATAATATATAGTTGCATGTATTCATGCACTATATTATATAATTACAACTATACCATATACTTAATATGTATATATTTTTAATATATGCTTGCGCAAACACATGTATTCACTTATACATTAATATTTCATAATTTATACACTTATATTATATATTACATTATTATCATCTTATGTAAGATGATTATTTCCATTTGTTGCATTATTTTATGCAATTCATATTAAGAACTTTATCTTAATATTATGTAACATTTCATTACATATATTTATAATTCCTAAGGTTTATTTTAATACTAACCTTAGTTCATAAATTCTATTTCTCCATTAATTGTCACATTATTTCATGTGAATATTATTAATGATAATTATTCCATTTAATCACATTAATACTATATAATATCTATAGTATTTATATGATTGTAAACTATAGTTTATAAATTCATTCTAGAATGTTTATTCATGCGGTTTTAGTATACAGTTTTATAAACTATGTTTTGACCGCATAAAATCATACAATGTTACACTTATATCTTATACTATATGATATGATATTTTTATATCTCATTTAACATTATAATATATAGTTTTGAAAATCACTTAATTAATTGCCGCAAGGGCATATATGTTATATACTTAATATTTCCACATTTACCATAGTTTTCATTTATTACAATATAACCACATATTTTATGACATGTTATTTTAACCTTACATTATATCATTTAAACATTATAATAATTTTATCATATAGGCTTTTATAAACTGAAAATTTCGAACAGAACTATGGTCTGTTTTTAATTCCCATTTCCACCACACTTATATTCTTATAATTACAATCTTGACACATATATTATATAATGTTATACATACTATATATTATATCATTTTATTCCATTAATTCATTATAACATATAGTTTATATATATATATATATAATTACCGAACAGCCACAAGCTGTTTTGGTTTATTTTTTTCAAGCAACACAAGTTTCCTTATTTACACATTTACCACATATATTATCATAAGTTACATATAGGTTATATCATATGGTATTAATGTTTATAATTTGTATAACCTATAGTTTTATATTACATTATTTTCAAACAGACCCAGAACCGGTTTTAATTTCTTTTTCCGCCCCTCTAACTTCTCCTTATTTACACATTGACCCCACTTTATATTATATACTTTCTATATGTCACAAAAACTATATATTATACACTTTTATTTATAAAATCATTTATATACCTCCAAAAATTCCTAAACTTTATACTTATGATATAAACCATAGTATTAACAATCCTAACCCCTTATTTTCGGTAATTACCTTTTGTACCCCATTAGTCTTATAAATTCAACATTTAACTTATAATGTTAATATATAACCATAGTTTAATTACTTATGTCATTAAATTTGGTCAAGGCACTTAATATGGTCCTTGTTGACCCATTGACTACCATTTTGACCACAAGTTCTCTTTATTTCGGTTTTGCCCCTAACTTTCCTAAATTACATTTTTGACCCCAAATTTTGATAAGCTTTATAAAATTCATGAAATAAGTTTCTAATATATAGTTTTCGGCCCTAATTAATATTAAGCCTCTAAAATTCATTATAAATTATGTTTTATCCCCTTAAATTGATTCCTTGACCTTATAGGTCATTTAAACACTATATTAACTAACCAAAAATGTTATAAAACATTCTAACACATAATCAAGCTATTTAATACTACTAGACCCCACGGCTTGTATTTATATATAACTTAATAACATAAAAACCATATAATATACTAGTTTAGTATTCTTACATTGGTTCCAAGCAACAAATCAGCCAAGGCTCCCCACAGCTCACGGCTATATTAGATAAAATTGTTTAGGTTTGTTTTTAACATAAACTAACACATAACCTTAATTAACATATCATTTAAAGGTTGGTTCTTTGCTTACTTTGCTAGTTTTTTCTTGGACTTGGCTTCTGAAATTTTTTGCAGCACTTTCCCAAGATTAATACACCCATGCGCCAGCATGTACACAAGGGAAAAAGATGTGCATTAGTCTTATGATATAACCAGCATTTTAAGGGATAAAATCAGCTCATTAGCATGGATTTTTACCTTGCTATGTTGGTGGATATGGGGGTGGTTCACGCCTATTTTTTTCAAAGGCAAGATAGGTGTCAAAACACCACTAAATCCAGCTTATATCACCGGTAGGAAACACGGCTAAAAAAGGGTAATTTGCTTACCGAAAATTACCAAAATATTAAGTTCCTTGCTTGGATCTTGCTAGTTCTTGTATGAGTAGTTAGGTGAGCTGAATACACATGTAAAGATGGTGGAAAAAAGCTAAGGAAATAATGAACAAAAATCAAAACCAAGGAGGAAGAAGGTAGCTAGTTAGGACATGATTTATACCTTAGTTTAGCTAGCTTAGGAACTTCCCTTCTCTTCTGATTTTTGTCACCGAAACACTCCCCTTTCTTTAGCCCCAACTTGGTCACATTAGCTGGTTGGAAATGAAGATGAACTACACCATTAGAAAGAGGAGAATGAGATGGAGAATTTGATCACATGTATGATCTAGGTGCTTAACTATAGCTCAAGAAGATGGTCCTTGAAATTGGGCTGGCTCACGGTAAGGGAAGCAGCAAAAGAGAGGGTTTGAAGGGGTGTTTTACGGCTGAGAAGGTAATGAGCAAGAGAGAGAGAGAAGAATTTTAGCATATAAAGAGATAAGTCTTACTTTTGGTCAATGGATAGCATGACTCCTTTCTAGATATTTATGAAGTTTCCTATGGATGAGAAAGATCATTAGGCAGGCGGAAGTAAGTAGTAGTTACGGTAGGAAGATGAAGTTTGCTTTGGCTATAATATATCATATGTAGACATGTAATAGAACCTTTATTTTATGAGTAGTACTTGATGATTTTTAATAGGTATTTGAGCCTACAAATGGATAAGGATAAGATACCATAGCAGGCGGAAATAAGTATACAAGGTGGAAAGGTGAGTTATTAAATTAATGTCATAAAAATTAGTAAGTATCCTTACTTTAATAAAGCTAGTTTGATGAGTCATATATAATTTTAGAATCCAGCCGCACGCTAAGATAACAACCCTTATTAAAAGGATAAGGATGGTAAAGGTCAAAGGGAAGGTTGCCATTGACTGAATAAGAAATAAGTGTTATTTTGGGTACTATTCACATCAAGGCACATATTTTTGATTTTTTTAAAAAAAATTTGAATTAGGAATTATAATGTGGTACATTATGTCTCATTTTGGAGACAATCTCACAAAAATGTGCTTTAAGGAAGCTTAGTGCACAGTTTGTGTTAAAACTTGTTTTTGAGCTTGTTTTCTTTGATATTTGATTTATTCGTCCATTATATGATTAATAACGCTTGGGAATTTGATTTGGAATCAAACGGAGGTCACATGACCTTTAAAACTTCTGTGAGCATATATTTGCCCTAAGTGACTTTTAAGTCATGTTTAATGTTGGTTCTTGATGTTTGGAGTGTTTCCAATAATTTTATTACGTTCATTTAGTGTTATAACCTTATGACAAATTTTAGGTCCTAGAAGTTCATTTGGGTTATATTTTACCCTAAATGGTCAAGGGTGCAATATTTGTTTTATGTTGACCATCGTTGTTTTAAATTGTTTTAAGGCATGTTTAGGCCTTAATTTAATTGATTAAATGTTTAATTAATTGGGGTATTTCATTCAATTTCATCGTGCCCTATGCTGCAGGGTGCTGGTGCCTGCGCACCTGCCGCAGACACCCAGTCCCATCTAGACCCTCATGCCGCGGAACCCTGCTGCAGCAGCCGATGTGAAGTTGGCTCAACGTGTGGCAATCTCGACAATTTGCTGAGCATCTAAGAAGGCCAAATGTTACCCTTGATTAATAAGGGATGTTGGCAAAGTTTTTCATGGCAATTGGAGCTTTGCATCTGATTTTAGGAATTTTTGAAGTGTCTCATGACTATGCCGGGTTTGGCTGCAAGGGGCATGTCTGCGTCCAGTATGGCCTGAAAGGTACATTAATCTCTTTAGGGGGCCTGGTTTGTTTCTGCCTGACCTGTATCCAGGCAGTCTTACACGGCTGGGTCCCGACTGGGTACCAAAGTGCCTGAGAGCCTCAATGGCTATATTCTAACCCACGAATGGTGATGTCGGGACACTTGGACTCCTTGGCGGTGTTGGGCCCTGGGCCCACACTGGCGGCTAGGTGAACTAGTCCGTGGCACTCCGACTGCCTGGATAGCACCCGGCTAGACCGTGAGTGCCTAGAACATGTCTATTGCATGTCCCACTACCTATGGCGGGGTTAGTGGCCTCCAAACGACCCCGCACTTTGGTGCCCAGTCGGGACCCAGCTGAGTAAGGCTGCCTGGGGACAGGCCAGACAGAAACTAACCAGCCCCCCTAAAGAGGTTTAATGTTCCTTTCAGCCATCTAGACCAAACATGCCCCTTTGCAGCCAAAACCCGGCATAGTTATGGACACTTCAAAATTCCATAAAATCAAATGCAAGCTCCAATTGCCATGAAAGTTTGCCAACATCCCTTATTAACAAGGTAACATTTGGCCTTCTTAGGTTCTGCTCAGCAAAGTTGTCGAGATGCCACACGTTTTGAGCCAACTTCACATCGGCTGCAGCAGGGTTCCTACGGACCGTGTCTAGATGGGCACTGGGTGCCTGCGACAGTGCGTAGGCACCAGCACCCTGCAACATAGGGCACGAGGCAATCCAAAAAGGGCCTGGGCCCCTGACTAGAGTGCCTGCATGCCTCTGGATCACACGACAAGGCTCGTGTGCCCCGTCGGCAGCGCCTTCGTGCCACAGAGACTAGTCGGGGTCTGCCTAGTGCCCGCAACCCGGCACTCGCTTGGACACCCATGGGCACTCGTGGGGCATCAAGCCAACTTCGTTGCCTACCTCATGAGTCCCGCACCCATCATCTAGAATGACCACACAACGCGCATAAGAAACAAAGTAGGGAACATAAATCTCATGAGACACTTTGGAAGGGCATGAATACTCATTTTATATCATCCAAGTGATTACAAGGTACAGTACTTGACAGAACACTTTGATGGCTCATTACATGGACAACATTCCAAGGCCTAAGTAAACATTACAGTGGTCTACACCTGCACAAGAGTATGGCAACACAACTTAGCCCATCTGAAGCAGTGATGGGGTGGCAAACCTTACCCCTGCGGAACTGGCTAACAGACTCCACACGGGAAGTGCCTCTGCTGCCTTCCGCTTTGCCCAGGATCGTTAGATGATGTACGAAAGGCAATGCGGCTTATCGCCTTGCTCTCCCGGATGGGTTGAAGGTTCACCCAACCTTCCATATGAGCTACCATAAGCCATATCACGAAGATGCCAGGAAAGCCCACGTGACGGAGACAAGAGCACCACCAACGATCGGGAAAGAGTTCCAGAAGGAAGTACAAGACATCTTGGCTTATCGAATGCGGGGAAGAAACTTGAACAAGCGAACCGATTTCCTAGTCCAATGGAAGGGGGAATCGAGAGAGGATACGACTTGGGAAAGGCAGGAAACGTTGTGGCAGTTTAGGGATAAGGTTCAGGAATATCTAGACTCTTTGCCGGTGACGACAAAGGCTTAAGCGGGGGGATGGTTTGTCACGCCTATTTTCTTGTAGACCCCTGTAATGTTTGCTTAGGCCTTAGAATGTTGTCCATGTAATGAGCCATCAAAGTGTGTCAATGTACTTGTACCTTGTAATCACGTTGGATGATCAATAAAATAAGTATTCATGCCCTTTCAAAGTGTCCCATGAGATTTATGTTTGCTTACTTTGTGTCTTGTGCGCGTTGTGTGGTCATTCTAGATGATGGGTGCGGGACTCATGGGCCAGGCAACGAAGTTGGCCTGATGCCCCACGCACTAGTAGAAAAAATGTTTTTAATGATGGCGTTTAAACCACGGTTAAATGGAAAACCGTGGTTTAAAGTTTATAAACCACAGTTTTCATAGCAACCGTCATTTAAGGTGCATACCAGAGCGCATATACCACGGTTCTTCAGGAACCATCGTATATAGGTTAGTTATATACCACGGTTTTCAGGGCAACCATGGTATATAGTACATGCCGGAGTGAATATACCACGGTTCTCGGGGAACCGTCGTATATAGTGTACCTATATACCACGGTTTCTAGGCAACCGTCATTTATATTGCACATCTTACTATATTAAACCACGGTTTTTTGATGAACCGTGGTATATAGTCTAGGCGGGAATTTTAATTTTTGGCCAAAATTTAACGCGGTGCTTTCTCTCTATTCACTTTATATATCGACGAAGCACTCTTCTTCTTCATTCTCTTCAATGTCACGGTAATTTTGGAACCCAAACCGACGAACATGCTCTGCAACTCTTCTTCATTCTCTTCAACCTCACAGTAATTTTGGAACCCAAACCGACGAACATGCTCTGCAACTATTCTTCATTCTCTTCAACTAGCTCACGGTAATTTTTGCTACCCTAAATCGCGAACAAGGAACATGCTCGTCCTCACTAATTCTCTTGTTTTTCGGTAATTTTTGCAGCTTACACTTGTGAACAAGGAACATGCTCGTCCTCACTCACTCATTCTCACTGTTATTATCGCAACCATAACTGGCGAACAAGGAACATGGCCTACGCCTCCATTCTTCATTCTCTTCAACTTCACAGTAATTTTGCAACCCACCGCGAACAAGGAACATACTACGCCTCCGGAACATTCTTCACTCATTATTTTGCAACCCTAAATCGCAAACAAGGAACACACATCTTCTAGCTTCTTCATTCTCTTCTGTGCTCTGTTTGAGATCTGCGTAGCGGCGCTTCGAATCGCCGGCGATTTTGAAAAAAATTTCATAGACTATAAACCACGGTTATAAGTATAACCGTGGTTTATTCGTTGATTTTATAGATAATATACCACAGTTTTGACCTATAACCGTCGTATAAAAGGACTTAAAACCACGGTTCTGACCTTAACCGTCATTTAAAATCGGCGAGGACCACGTCCAAAAACGGTCATAAACGACGGTCATAGCAAACCGTGGTATATAGTCTACTTTTAAACGACGGTTATCAACCGTGGTATATAGGTAATTTTCTATATGCAACGGGAGCATAAACCACGGTTCCTAACTGTGGTATATAAGCAAAATAACCGTGGTTAAAAACATTTTTTCCACTAGTGACGAGTGCCCATGGGTGTCCAAGTGAGTGCCGGGTTGTGGGCACTAGGCAGACCCTGACTAGTCTCCGTAGGCACGAAGTGCGCTGCTGAGGGCACACGAGCTTTGTCGTGTGCATCCAGAGGCATGCAAGCACTATGTCAGGGGCCCCCAGGCCCTGTTTGGGTTGCCTCATGCCCTATACTGCAGGGTGCTGGTGCCTGCGCACTGCCACAGGCACCCAGTGCCCATCTAGACACTGTCCGCAGGAACCCTGCTGCAGCCGATGTGAAGTTGGCTCAAAACGTGTGGTATCTCGACAACTTTGCTGAGCACCTAAGAAGGCCAAATGTTACCCTTGATTAATAAGAGATGTTGGCAAAGTTTCATGGCAATTGGAGCTTGCATCTAATTTTAGTGAATTTTTGAAGTGTCCCGTGACTATGCCAGGTTTTGGCTGCATAGGGGCATGTCTGCGTCCAGTATGGCCTGAAAGGTACATTAACCTCTTTAGGGGGGCTGATGTCACACGCCAAAATTGACCCTGTGACCGGCTCAACTTACGCCCAAGTCGATCAGCCACCTCGCCCTTCGATCGCACCCACAACAACCGCACCCCACCAATAGAGAGTCAGAAAGACACACATAGGAACAAAGAGGGACAGAGGAACTCAAACGCAATACCACCCTTAGCTTGACGGATCCCTAGCCGAGTACTCCCTTAACCACCCAACTCCGAGGGTAGGTGTTGAAGCTGGACAACTCGTGCTAACTCGATCCTGGTTGGCCCTTTGGTGTTCGAACGCTTCGCCAAGACTCCAAGGAGCAAGGAGGGGGAATAGGAACATACTATTCTCTCCAAGGACTTGCTAGCGTAGAACGTCTTTTATGTGGACTATGGTTATCTCGCTTATGGGACTAGAGATCAAGAACCTCGGGTTCTATCTTTCCCTCAAACCGTGCAGAGCTTTGTATTGTGGAGCAACTCTAGGAACAAAGGAATTACAACACTTGGTGAGAGGACATGATCTTGGTGGATGTGATGTATATATTCCAATCCGCCTAGCACCCCCTTTTATAGGAAGATGCCTTCACCCAAGCTTGTAACTTACCTTAATAAGTGCAATAGTTACATAAGGAATTAGGACTACAAAACCGCCCACTTAATGATGTGTAACATCCATCATCAATTCCCTTAATAACCAGCAAGAGAAGAAGGAATATGGACAGCATAAAAACCGCCCCATAACTTCCCCTTTTAATTCCTTTTAAACCGCCCATTAATGAAGGAGATAGAGTTACCCTTTGAACTTCTATCAGCTGAATAAATCCAACCTCTTTAATGCGTTTAATTAGGAATGTTACACCTTGCTGCTGCCTTACCTTTCCAATTGCTCCAATTAATACAACAGCACTAATCACATAAGTTACAAGACAATTAAGGAGACAACAACATAGTTAGTATTCCATAACTCATGCGCCCTTATTTAAGAGAGGAGTTACTAGTCCAACTCTTCAACTCTTGTAATCAAATGAGATAGCTGAATGCACATAAAACTCTTCCCATTAAATAAGCAAAACCGCTCCAGCCATCAAGGAGGGTAGCCCAAAAGACAAACCAAAGATTACCGCAGAAACACATACGGTAACAACCCCGGTAAAACCCAGTTTTACTCAAGGCCTCAACCAAACTTGCAACAACCAATCAGCAGCCCCAATGGACCTCTAATTACCGCCAAGTAATTAGGAAGAAGACAAGGAAACTCAAACAGCACAACGCAGTCAAAGGCAAGCTCTTCAACAAGAGACTCGGGTATGCCCCGGGCACCCCTATGCCTAGCGCCCACGCAACCAGTGCCCAGCACTCATGCGTGCGTCCCTAGCCATTGCCTAAGCCTTGTCACCCGACGCTCACGCACGTTGTCACAGCCAGCACCCAGTGCCCGTGTCAAACGTCGCCCCTTTCGCATGCAGTCACAGCCAGCACCTAGTGCCCGTGTCTAGCACCGCCTCGCGCATACAGTCACAGCCAGTGCCCGCGCCTTGCGCAGCCAGCACCCGTGTCATGCAATGCCGCGCCTCATCGTGACAACTAACTCCTGGCACACGTAAACCCTCTAGACAAGCTCAAGGCCCATGTCGCACTAGTCATGGCATCACCCACTGACAACAACACGCCTTAGCTTCGCCCCGTGCCACGGCTCCAAGCCACAATGACACTCCGGTTGCAGTTGGCTCTTTGGGAACTCGTGCGATTCCTCTTCTAGTCCGTAGCTCGTAACACCCAGTGTTACCATTGGTTTTGCCCTATGACTTGCATGACCCCGCAATGATCAACCGTCACCTGTCAAGCCCCAGTCAGAAGACCAGATCCACCCACTTGCGTTCAAGGTGAGCCTAGCTCACGGCCAAGTCCTAGACTTGCCTAACCCCGTCAGGTTACCTCTGCGCTTCGACAACGTGCCAGGGACTCGAACCCATCACTTGTCTCACGCGTGTCACGGCCAGCTCTCAGTGACACGGCCCGTACTCAGTGCACGTAGCCCCAAGACACCCACATGCTCTTCTTGGCAAGGCCAGCTTCCAAGCACCTTGCATAGAGTAACACTTGGTGACCGATAATCCCGTGTGTTCATATGGTCGTTGGGAGTTAGGGCTCAAGCGCTAATCACCCCTGGAGTTCAGGACTGTAACAGCTAGTTAGTTTCTGCCTGACCTGTCCCCAGGTAGCCTTACACGGCTAGGTCCCAACTGGGCACCAAAGTGCCCGAGAGCCTCAATGGCTATATTTTACCCACGAATGGGGATGTCGGGACACTTGGACTCCTTGGCGGTGTTGGGCCCATGGGGCCCACACCGGCGGCTAGATGAACTAGTCGTGGGTCACCTCGGGCTGCCTAGAGAGCACCCGGCTAGACACGTGAGTGCCTAGAACATGTCTATTGACATGTCCCACTACCTATGGCGGGGTTAGTGGCCTCGAACGGCTTCGGGGCCTTGCCCCCTCTGCCGGTGTCCCTGATATTGAGATAGGCCAGTATGCGCTTGTCGTATGACTGGTTCCGCACTTGGACAAGTGCGGGAGTGCGAGGGGCGACGCACTAAGTCGGGACTTGTGCCCGGCATGGCCAAGATGGTCCGGGTGGTGGTGAGTGCACTACGTGGCCCACGCTAGTGCGTCCCTACTGAAGGTGCCTTGGCACTGGGGTTGCTCCACTTGGGAAGGTGTTCATTCAGTGGAGTGCTCTGCACATCCATGCCTTTGGGCAAAGGGGTGTGAGGATGAGGGAACTCACCGTGGAGCAGTTCAAGATCACCCTTAGTCATGCTTGTGGCACAAGGGTTGGTTCGGTAAGGCTGGTCGGGCCTTGGCCCAACGCCGGTCATGAGTGTTACTTGTTTGGTCGGGCTTTGATGCTTGTCGCGTGTGCTTTCTTGTCATATGTGTGCTATGTGTGTTGTGCATAGCGCTGACTCTGGATCCCCGCTCTAACTTTGTCTCGCGTTTGTTCGACTTTGCCGATCTCATCCTTGTCAATCTGGTGTGCCAACGGCTGTTACTGCTGCTCTGCGCCTCTCCTCTGATGTGGTCTGGTGGCGATGAATGATGGAAATTGATGATGATAGGTTATGGAAGGGAGGATGGTCTCAGTGGCTGATTATGGATGGAATTGGTGTCAATTGAATAAGGTTGAAGGTGGTGATGTGGTGTTCGGGGAAAAATAATGATCAGATTAAAGCTTGGATGAAAGTGAATCGGAGAAAACAAATTTTGTCTCTTGCGGCGTCGGCTTGTGTGTATAAATTTTCCCTTATTGAGAGTATATTCGCAATAGAACAGTTGAGCCTCGGTCAAACTCTATCGTCCTCCCATGTGAGGTGGCACCCTTCTCTTCTCTTTTTTCCTGAAGCCGGCTCCATCCTTCACCAAATAACCGCCCACATCTTTCTTTATTTTTGGGGAAATTTTTAATGAAATGCCACTATATTTTTGGCTAATTCATGAAATGCCACTAAAAAAAAAGTCACGAAATGCCTCTATATTTTTTGAAAAGTCCATGAAATGCCACTATAGATAGAAAAAAGAGAAAAATACCCCTACTAGTTAACAAAGTTCTTTTAAAGTTCATAAAATGCCCCTAAGGGTTAAAAATTAACAAAAATTAATAAAAATATCAAAATACATTACAAATATAAAAAAATTATTATAAAATTAAAAATTAAAAAAATTGAAAAAAATAAAATATCATTAAATATTAAAAAATAAATACTTCATTTTTTAAAATTTATTCAATACGATAAAAAGAATATTAAGTTCTAAAAAAATAATTTATACCAAATTTTAACCAATTTAGTACCATAATTTATACCAAATAAGTACCATAATTTTTATCATACATTTTTTAATTATTATTTGCTATCAATTTAGATTATTTATTTCTTAAAGTAAATAATTTTTTTTATTGCTGATAAAATTTGAAAACCAAAATTCTAAACATAATAATTTATTTGAGATAGAGAGTCTAAGAATATATATAACATACAATATTTAATAGTAAAACTTGTTTGAAATGTAGAATAAAACGTTTTCAGAATAATAATATGTAACTTATCCCGCACTTGCCCATGTGCGGAACCAGTCATACGACAAGCGCACGCTGGCACAACTTAACATTAGGGACACCGGCAGGTGGGGTAAGGCCCCACAGCCGTTGGAGCCCACTACCCGAGCTAGAGGTAGTGGGACATGCCAATAGGCATGTTCTAGGCACTCACGTGTCTAGCCGGGTGCTCTCCAGGCAGCCCGGGGTGACCCACGACTAGTTCACCTAGCCGCCGGTGTGGCCCCGTGGGCCCAACACCGCCAAGGAGTCCAAGTGTCCCGACATCCCCATTCATGGGTAAAATATAGCCTTTGAGGCCCTCAGGCACTTAGGTGCCCAGCCGGGACACAGCCGTGTAGGCTGCCTGGGGACAGGCCAGACAGAAACTAACCAGCCCCCTAAAGAGGTTAATGTACCTTTTAGACCAGACCAGACCCAGACATGCCCCTTTGCAGCCAAATCCCGACATTGTCATGGGACACTTCAAAAATTCACTAAAATCAGATGCAAGCTCCAATTGCCACGAAACTTTGCCAACATCCCATATTAATCAAGGGTAACATTTGGGCTTCTTAAGTGCTCAGCAAAGTTGTCAAGATTCCACACGTTTTGGAGCCAACTTCACATCGGCCCACCAGATGGGCACTGGGTGCCTGCGGCAGTGTCCAGACACCATCACCCTGCAGCATAAGGGACAGGGCGCCCGGGACAAGGTTTGGGCGCCTGCGACACCACACCGTTGCGTCCACAAGGCACACAACAAGGCTCGCGCGGCATCGGCTGTGCACAACAAGGGTCATGTGTCCTCGACAACACGCCCTTAGGCCCGACTCTCAGGCCAACCCCAAAGGGTTGGGCCATGTTCATGGCCCTTGCACAAGGCATACCAATTTAGATTTCCATCACACACAACCAGACAAGCTAGCCTAATTCAGTTTACATAATCAGGTAATCCACCAAATTTTAGTGAAAACAAATTCAATTTGAATAAAACTATACATACAGACAACCTACAGCAGAAAAATTCTTGAGGTGGTCACCAGGCTCGATTTCAAAATCTCAACAAAAAATTTCACCGAAGAATTTGATAATTATAAGCACTAGGAGAAGTGATTCTCTCAAAGCAAGAAGACAATAAAAACAAGTGTGGCATGCAACTGGCATATTTAGAAAGATCTTCTACTTCCTCACACTTAAGAGGAGCAATGTCCTCATTTCTCAAAAATAAAACCAAGAAAATAACTTTCAAAATATGCCAGATGCAAATAGGAAATTTTACCTACTAAAAACTATGAAATTAATCCTAGAAATTAATAAATTAAATCCCTACGGGTTGCAAAATAAATCCCGGTCAATGAGTATAGTGAACTATAAGCTACCAGGGTCGAATCCACGGGGACTTAGTTATTAAATCTAATCCTAGAAAATAACAAATTAAGAGGGTTGTCGTTTGTTTTGGTGAACTAAAAATATGCGAAATAACAAGTAAATTGGATGAAAAAGTAAGGGTGAGATGGAACTCCGGGTCAAGCTGTTTCTCTTGGATCGATCTAGCAATTCCTACAATTTGTCACAAGTGTGGAATGGCGAATTCTTTAATTTTCTCCTCTGCACTAAATCCTAGTTTCAGAAAAGCTCACCTACAGAACATGCGAGTTCTAATCTAGAAACAAGCAGAACACGTAGAGGTGGATTAAGCACAAAGAATTAATTTAGCTCTTGAGGGAAAACCTAATATATCCAATTCGATTCTCCACAGGTTTTCAGATTAATATGACCTTCCTATTACTCATCGATCAGTTCGTAATAAGATTCACAAGGCAACTCAGATCATTCATGAGATTAAAGCAATGTTCATAGAATCACGATTCGATCCCACGATCCTACGATTTTACGATCCGAATTCATAGTTACAATCTGGATCGCATGTAGGATCGGGTTCATGTAGGATCGTCAAAGGATTACGATTCCATTGCACGATCCTACGATCCTACACTCTAGATCCTACGATCCCATCAATCCCAACTTTATTTATAGTTTATGTTTTTCATATCAATGTGAATTATATCTTAATAAAATATAAAGAAATAAAAAGTTCTCAACATATTGTTGAAACTTTCATAATTCATAAAAAAACTTGACTTTGAACATTGAAAATGGATGTTTTTGAAACAACTTGTATATGTAGATTTATTTGAGGTCATTGAGTGGATAAGGATTAAGATTGGAATATCACTTCTTGTTACTCTCCGTCATGAAAGATTACAATATGTACCTAGGTGTTCAAAAAATGTATAACATTTAAAGTGTTATTCAATATTGTAATGATTGAAAAATTCAAAGTTATAAAGCTCCAATGTAAAAAAATAAAAAACTCAAAAGAACCAATACAAATTTCTAAAATATTATAGATTACTCTTATCATTTTTTTCTTCTTGGTTTATAATTAAAACAATAAGCTGTTTGAACTCATTTTGATTTTGTGTTTCATTGCTTACTTACTCTTTTGAATGAGCATGGATGTGAAAACCCATAATTTTATTAATAAAGATTTTGTAGCTCATAATGTTTGCTGGGAGGGTGATGAAAGAAATAAAGACCCACAAAAAATTACTCCCTCCGTCCTGAATTGACCATCTTGTTTGCTTTATGGTATGTTTTTCCACTTCAATATTAAGTATACAAGATAAAATAATTTAATAAAACTAAATTTTGTAATATATAGTTTATCATGTAAGGAATCATATGCAAAACTTAAATTTTCAAAATTAATTTATCTTATAGGTTAAAAATTGAAGTCAAATGACATGTCCAAATAGTAAACAGGACGGTCAATTCAGGACGGAGGGAGTATGAAATCTGTGGATTTGATTTATGTTTAACCTATCTTATTAAATTTGTCTTTTTTATGGGCAATATTATGAAAAGTCATATGGTTTGCTTATCTATATTTCAATTTGTAAGTGCACTATCATAGTTGTGGTGTTAATTTTTATTTTCAAATACAATAATGCTATATATTCTAACTCCGAATAAATCTTATACTTTAAATAGAAGTTGTTTATAACATATGTATTTTTTTGAACAATATTAACTCACTTTTTGTAGGATCGAACGATCCCACGATTTGATCCCACGATCCGATCCTAGGGGTCACTTACGATCCTACGCTAGGATCGTGATCCTAAAAACATTGGATTAAAGGAGAAGCGCAGGAATTAACATTAATCTGAAACAATCCAAGAAATCTCGTATACAAACTACAGAAAGATAAAAACTAAATCATATCCAAAATACTACAGCCTTCCCCAGGGTAAAATCCTTTTATCCTAGCATAATTGAAGAACAAATACAAGAAGAGAGTAGAAATTATCTTGATATTAGTTCTGAAATTCTCCAGATGAGAGGTTGAGCAGATGAGCGAATCTGGAGCAGAAATCTTCTTCCCCGGTGTAGAAATCGTCGCGGCAGGGCAAAGAGAATGAAAGAGGCATGGCGTATGTTCGTGAAAAAATGAGTTCTGAAACCCCCAATGTCTCTCGCGGCCGCTCCTTTAAAAAGAAATTTTTGGACATAAAATACACACATCTAGCTCACCTGTCCGGGTCACTTAGCCGGACGTGAGATAGAGTTGTAAGGAGAGTTTTCTCTCGTTTGTGAGACGTCCGGCTCTACGTCTGGGTCACTTAGCCGGACAGCCTGGCTGGACGCGTATATGTATCAAAATCTCCGTGTTGCACTCATGGCCGTAAATATTTCTGTTCTTCTGAGCACGTCCGGGTCACAGGGTCGGACAGAAGAGCCGGACATGTGAAAAATTCAAAAAAACACACTTCTGGCCTGTCCGGACCACCTGTCCGGGGCATTTAGCCGGACACGTTACAACATGTCCGGGTCAATGGGCCAGACAGGTTAGCCGGACACCTGTATATTTGTGCCCTTTTTTCCGCAACTTCGACAGGGTCCAGATTCTTCGTTTGAGCTCCAATTTGCTCCCCGTTTGCGGTGTTGGAAAGCTCTTGAGGAGAAATATGCATTTTCACCATCATTTCTGCTTTAAAAATATAAATTTGCATCAGATTTTGCCCAAAGTAAGAGTCATGAAAAGCATACGATAAGTGTGAGAAAGCGCATAAAAAGGTTGCATAAAATAAGAATTTAGCACCTATAAAACCATATCAATTTCACACTTATCAAATGGCCCCACACTTAGCCTTTTGCTTATCCCCAAGCAAAACTCTCAAGCACAAGTAAAGCCAAGCTAATGGAACTCAACAAAAAAGGAGGAGCATAGAAGAAAGGTATTGCTAGCTTTACCAATCAAGAGGGAAATTCAAATTATTCAAAACAATTCATTCTTTCCATAAGCATGAAGTCATTTGGAGTTAACAATTGAGAAACAAAACCATAAGAGCCTTGCCTTTAACCTTGAGCCAATCCACCTTTTTCCTTCACCAACCATAGAAACGACAACGGGCATGAAGTAAGATCATATTCCATCATACCTTTCAATGCCACATACTCTTGATCCATAAGAGAAAACAATCTCTATTCAGCGTAGCATTTGCACAAATATTTCAATTGAAGCGCTTTCAATTTCTTTCACCACAGAATTTTCTCTTCACCCATGTAACGGCTTTGGGTCAACTATCCCAGATCACAAGGACCTTAGGTAGCTAGGTGATAAAGCACCCCAAAGGACTTAATAACCAAGTGGACGAGGCCTGATTTGGATCAGAATTAGAATTAACATGCCTAGGATCAGCGGAGTACCTTGCCTTGTTCTTTTCCAACCATTTCAATCCAAATCATTCCAAGGCTTAAAACTAAGGACAAAGTTTAGATGGAGAATATTCTCATTTGTTTCGGCATTTTCAGATCAAAGACTTCAATTTAGCAATTAAAAACAAGAATAATCTCAAAATTTTACACCCTAAGATCAGGTAACCAACTAAACTACCTCTATGACTTCCTTCCAAGTTGAGTAACCACAGCTAAACTTTAACAAATGCAAGAGAAAAAAGCTCAGAGACGCACAAAAAACAAGCGGTGAAGGAGCTTACCTCAATCACCCCACATTTAGCCTTTTGCTTGTCCCTAAGCAAAACTCTCAAGCACAAGTAAAGCCAAGCTAATGGAACTCAACAGAAAAGGAGGAGCATAGAAGAAAGGTATTGCTAGCTTTACCAATCAAGAGGGCAATTCAAATTATTCAAAACAATTCATTCTTTCCATAAACATGAAGTCATTCGGAGTTAACAAATGAGAAACAAAACCATAAGAGCCTTGCCTTTAACCTTGAGCCAATCCACCTTTTTCCTTCACCAACCACAGAAACGACGAGGGGCATGAAGTAAGATCATATTCCATCATACCTTTCAATGCCACATACTCTTGATCCATAAGAGAAAACAATCTATATTCTTCGTAGCATTTGGACAAATATTTCAATTGAAGTGTTTTCAATTTCTTTCACCACAGACTTTTCTCTCCACCCATGTAACGGCTTTGGGTCAACTATCCCAGATCACAAGGACCTTAGGTAGCTAGGTGATAAAGCACCCCAAAGGACTTAATAACCAAGTGGACGAGGCCTGATTTGGATCAGAATTAGAATTAGCATGCCTAGGATCGGCGAAGTACCTTGCCTTGTTCTTTTCCAACCATTTCAATCCAAATCATTCTAAGGCTCAAAACTAAGGACAAAGTTCAGATGGAGAATATTCTCATTTGTTTCGGCATTTTCAGATCAAAGACTTCAATTCAGCAATTAAAACAAGAATAATCTCAAAATTTTACACCCCAAGATCAGCTAACCAACTAAACTACCTCTATGACTTCCTTCCAAGTTGAGTAACCACAGCTAAACTTTAACAAATGTAAGAGAAAAGAGCTCAGAGACGCACAAAAAACAAGCGGTGAAGGAGCTTACCCCACCCCAAACTTAGTGAAGCAATGTCCTCATTGCTTAGGAAGAATTAACATTGCGCAAGCAATCCAACAGGAAAACAAAATCGCACACAGCAGTTCAGAGGGGAGCATGAAAAATTGTCAAGAGAAGAAAAGGTAAGAATACTCCCTAGAGTCCGCTCAGGGTGTGTAGCAAGGCCAACCCCACACTTGAGTTCATCTAAGCAATGAAGTAAGCAAGCTGATAATATTATCTGCAAAGCTAGAAGAACTCAAGTGGAACTAGACAAAATCATTAGTAGAAAAATAATAAGAGCCAAGGCTCTTGCAGTAAGCATAGCACCCGCCAACACACCACAAACTAAAAAGAAAATAGTAAAATAAACAACTAAACTAAGAAAGTGAAAAGAGATACAAACCGGTGGGTTGCCTCCCACCAAGCTGCTCGGAGTTAGAGTCTCTGGCTAGACTCTCACTTCGTTATCCCGGATCAAAAATAAAAGTTGACCATAGTGTCAATGGGAGTAAGAAGTGAACAACAAGCAGAACCAAACCACCTAGATCAAAAAAAACGTTACCATAACAAATAGAATAGGAAAATAACCACTCCACAAAACCTGGTGTTTGATGAGGGAGTGATGGTAACGATCTTCCAGGTAAAGATGGAGCGGTGGAGGTTCTACTTCCTCAAACTTGAGAATAAAAATATCCTCATCGATGTGGTGAGGCTTGAAGAAAATGTGATAATGGCACAATGGCAGTGGCTCATCCTTCTCAAATCCTAAGATGTAAACATCTTTGTTAGCTCGGTGAAGCTCTGCTGGCTGGTGGATAGGTGGAGGAAGAAGGTCCATGAGGTGCAAAGGATCAAGTGGAACCAAGGGTGGGGAGGGAGGGCTACTGGAGACTTCAACAAATTGCTCCAATGAATTGTTCCCCTAACTCCTGTAGGTTACCACCGTGAACGATTGAAGATTGTTGTTGAGGAGCGAGTCGCTGCAGATATTCTAATTGGTCCTCTAAACGCATCTGCTCCTGCAACTTAAGGCAATCATCGAACTCATGAGGCCCCGCACAATATGAGCAATAAATATCCTGAGAATAGGATGATTCACGTTCAAATTGCTCCTCAATCTGTCTCATCTCTTCTATCTCAGGACAATCCTTGAACTCGTGAACCTCTCCACACTGTGAGCAACAAAGATCAGAGGATAGATACTCATACTGCTCCTCAATCCACCCCATCTCTTTGGCAACATTGGGCTCGAGCTGCAATGGGGAAGTACCATAAGTTGATCTCAATTCTATTAGCATATCCTCCAAGCTGCCGGTACCATATTTAAAGGGTTGGGGATTCGGAGGACTACCATAAGTTGATCTCAATTCAGCCAGCAACCTATCCAACTGATCAGATGCCATTAAAAAAATAGTTAGAAAGAAAAAATACAAAATAAAGTAATAATAAAACAAATGAGAATAAAAATCAAATAAAATAAAAATGAAATAAGCTAACAATAGAAAGTAAAAACAATTGATAACCATGCTAAGAAAAAAAGAAAAAAAAGGAATTGAAATTAGAACTAAATAAAGCAAGAAAACAATAAAAACAAAAATTAACAAAATAACTAAACAAATAAACTCAAAATAAATTGAAAATAAAACAAAACAAAGAAAACAATATAAACTAAGAATAGAAAAGAAAACATAAATAAAAATAAAAATAAAATGAAAACAAAGAAACTAATAAAAATTGAAATAAAATAAAATTAAAATTAAGACTAAATTACTCAGAACCCGTTTGAGGATTTGGGATATTACAGTTAACCCCCTTGTGTTTATCATAACTACTGGTAACCACCTCGAGGTTAAGGTATCATTGACTATGAGCCCCCAAACTATATCTTTGTTATTAGGAAGTTAACTACGTGTTGGCCTATCAGCTTAATCACATTAATAATGTCAGACTGGACAAAAAGCACTACTTAATCTGTATTGTTATTTTCCTAAAAATGTCAACCTTGCCTCAAAAATGCATCTAAAGTGGGATGAGAGAAAGTTAGACAATGTTGATTAAGCAGTTTTGTTGTCCAGCCTGACATTATTTATGTGATTAAGTTAATAGATCAACACGTAGTTAACTTTCTAATAACAAAGTTATAGTTTGGGGGCTCGTAGTCAAAGATACCTTAACCTTCAGGTGGTTACCAATAATTATGATATAACACAAGGGGGTTAACTGTGATATCCCAAATCCCCAAGGGGGTTCTGAGTAATTTACTCTAAAATTAAACAAAACAAAACAAACCAAAACAAATGACAACCAAAGTAAAGGACTAGACAAAAGTCAAGTCCTCGGCAACGACGCCAATTTGCAAACGGGAAATTTTACCTACTAAAAACTATGAAATTAATCCTAGAAATTAATAAATTAAATCCTTATGGGTTACAAAATAAATCCCGGTCAATGAGTATAGTGAACTATAAGCTACCGGGGTCGAATCCACGAGGACTTAGTTATTAATCTAATCCTAGAAAATAATAAATTAAGAGGGTTATTGTTTATTTTGGTGAACTAAAATATGTGAAATAACAAGTGAGTAAATTGGGTGAAAAGTAAGGGTGAGATGGAACTCCGGGTCAGGCTGTTTCTCTTGGATCGATCTAGCAATTCCTACAATTTGTCACGAGAGTGGTTTGACGAATTCTTTAATTTTCTCCTCTGCACTAAATCCTAGTTTCAGAAAAGCTCATCTAACAGAACATGCGAGTTTTAATCTAGAAACAAGCAGAATACGTAGAGGTAGATTAAGCACAAAGAATTAATTTAGCTCCTAAGGGAAAACCTAATCTATCCAATTCGATTCTCCACAGGTTTTCAGATTAATATGACCTTCCTATTACTCACCAATCAGTTCGTAATAAGATTCGCAAGGCAACTCAGATAATTCATGAGATTAAAGGAGAAGCGCAGAAATTAACATTAATCTGAAATAATCCAAGAAATCTCGTATACAAACTGCAGAAAGATAAAACTAAATCATATCCAAAATACTACAGCCTTCCCCAGAGTAAAATCCTTTTAGCCTAGCATAATTGAAGAACAAATACAAGAAGAGAGAGTAGAAATCATCTTGATATTAGTTCTGAAATTCGCCAGATGAGAGGTTGAGCAGATGAGCGAATCTGGAGCAAAAATCTTCTTCCCCGGTGTAGAAATCGTCACGGCAGGGCAAAGAGAATGAAAGAGGCGTGGCGTATGTTCGTGAAAAAATGAGTTCTGAATCACCCAATGTCTCTCACGGCCGCTCCTTTAAAAAGAAATTTTTGGACATAAAATACACACGTCCAGCTCACCTGTCCGGGTCACTTAACCGGACGTGAGATAGAGTTGTAAGGCGAGTTTTCTCTCGTTTGTGAGACGTCAGGCTCTACATCTGGGTCACTTAGCTGGACAGCCTGGCTGGACGCATATATGTATCAAAATCTCTGCGCTGCACTCGTGGTCGTAAATATTTCTATCCTTCTGAGCACGTCCGGGTCACAGGGTCGGACAGGAGAGCCGGACATGTGAAAAATTCGAAAAAACACACTTCTGGCCTGCCCAAACCACCTGTCCAGGGCAGTTAGCCGGACAAGTTACAACATGTCCAGGTCAATGGGCCGGACAGGTCAGCCGGACACCTATATATTTGTGCCCTTTTTTCCGCAAACTTCGACAGGGTCCAGATTCTTCGTTTGAGCTCCGATTTGCTCTCCGTTTGCGCTGTTGGAAAGCTCTTGAGGAAAACTATGCATTTTCACCATCATTTCCTGCTTTTAGAATATAAATTTGCATCAGCTTCCCAAAGTAAGATTCATAAAAAGCATACGATAAGTGTGAGAAAGCGCATAAAAAGGTTGCATAAAATAAGAATTTAGCATCTATAAAACCATCTCAATTTCACACTTATCACCAGACTCATGAAGGATTCATTCAAATTTCATGGAGTGAGAATAAACATTAAGCATCAAAATTCATTATAGGCTGAACACAAATAATAAATAAGGAGAAAATGAAACTCCCCCAATATCGTATATTGAGAAAGGTTCCCTTCCTCACACTTAAAGTTTTTGTTGGGGTTGAAACATTTCTCACACTTGCGTCCAAGCACGAGTCTAGCCTTGGAGATACCATAAAAATTCTCACCTACACACACTTAATAAACACCACAAAATGCTAGGAAGCATTGCATTAGCATCACAAGCACAACCATCTCCTATGAGTGTGTACAAATTAAATATAAACTAGAAAAGAAATTAATGTAGTAAACAAAAAGAACCGGAAACCAAAATAAACACAAAACAAAAACTTAAACTTACCACTGGGTTGCCTCCCAGTTAGTCGTTCTTCTTTATAGTTTTTGGCTAGACTTTCCCTCGATTACGTCATTCCATTACAACATGTTGAATCAGGAGAGTTATGCTTACCAGGATCCACTAGACATCTTCGTTTTGGTTGAAGTACCCGCTTAACCCGCCAAACTTTTTCAAATTTCTTCTTTTGTCGTATCCGCTTGGGGGTGTACATTCCATCATCAGAGTCATCAGGATAAACAAAATAAATGTGATCCTTACCTTTGCTCGGCGCCTCAGTCATGCGGGCAGCAGAAAAATGTTTCTTCTTGACCAACATCTCGTTCTCTTATCAGTCATGGTGATCTTTGGGGCAATATTTGAAGCCCTATGCTTTCTCTGCAAATCTATCTCCTGCACCGAAGGGTCAAAAATAGCTGTACCAGAACAAAATTGAACTCCTGCAAGATGTCTCTTATTAGGATTCATATCAAAAGATACTTGCTCATTACGGTATCGTAATATTATTTTCCCTTCTTATGCATCTATTAAAATACGAGAAGTGTGCATAAAAGGTCTACCTAAAATAATAGGCACTTCTGAATCCTCCTCCATGTCCACAACAATAAAATCAGCAGGAAAAGAGAATTTACCCACTGTCACTATTAAGTCCTCTACCTTACCCTTTGGATAAACTATGGAGCAGTCAACCAATTGCAATAGAATGTAAGTAGGAGAACATCGACCAACTCCTCATTTATTGAAAATTGATAAAGGCATTAAATTGATACTAGCACCTAAATCGCACAAACCTTACCGCAATTTACCTCTTCAATGGAGCAAGGTATGTTGGGGAGTCCAGGATCACCAATCTTAGGAGGGAGCTTCTTTAGAAGAACTCCTGAAACCGTCTCTGTCAACTCCACTGCTTCATGTTCCTCTTCTTGATTACCAACGTACCCAGGTCCCTCACAATTGTACGTCTCATGGGCCCCTCCACAAATGTCGCAGCAAGGAGTCAGAAATTGAGAGGTAGTGGTTGCTGCCTTCACCGTTTGCTGCGCTTGACTAATAGTGAGCTTCTCAACCACTTTTGCTATGGCAGGCAACTGAGCATATAGATGATCCTACGAGGGCAAATGATGAAGTCTGGTCTCTTTCTTGGCTTCTCCAACCCCCTTGTTCTTTCACCATTGTCTGGTGCTCGCGGTCATCGAATCCAGAAGCTCAATCGCCTCTACACCTGTCTTATTCATGAAATTTCCTCTGGACGTAGAATTCAATAAAAGCTTATTAGAGTCACTTAAACCACCAAATAACGACAAAACAAGGCCCCCATCCCATATACCGTGAATCTATCCCATGAATCATATAGTGACTCACCTGGCTCTTGGCAAAATTTTGTAATCTCACCGATCTTCTCACGTGTCTTAGATGGTGGATAATATTTCATTAGAAACTTACTTTCCAATTCAGTCCAAGTGTTAATGCTTTGTGGCTGCAAACTCCACAGCCATCTAGAGGCTCCATCCTTCAGGGAATAAGGGAATAGCTGCAAACGGATCCTCTCGTTCAAGTTTTCCGTTTTGTTAAAGGCGTTGCAGAAGTCCAGAAAACTTGAAATATGGTGTGGCGCATCGTCTGAATCGACTCCACTAAACAGGCCCTGGTGATACGACGTGGTGATATAACTCATCTTGAACTGTCAGAATCCAGTTCAGCTGTTGTAAGAACAGTAAGTGTTCAATAATGGAGTTTCAGAGAAGAAAAGGGAGGAAGAAGGCTTCTTACTCACAACTGGGAGGGTGTTCAATAACGGCAACAACATGGGCAAGAAAATGAGGGAGTGAAAGAGTGTGTAAGTAAATTAAGTGTTGTAGTTCCCAAGGTAAGTGGACTTGATTTTAGAAAGCTTCTCTACAAAAGCAAAAGTGCTTTTTGAATCCCCTTTTTAACTTATACAAATCGGCAATGGGTGTGAGGATGAGAGTCTAGTTTGATTTGTTTATGTGTAGAGAGTAATGAGTGGTAAAAGCATGTCTATGGTAGTGTAAGGACTTTTGGAACCTAGAGTTTGCTTTATGCTTTTTGGTTCCCTTGTTTTCTCTCTTAATTACCGCCCAAGAGAAGATTTTGTGGGGTTTGATTTTCACTTTGTGACTTATAATATTATGACATATAAGTTGTACCTTTTGGACTTATTTCATGTGTTAGGTTGTAACATGTGTTGTTACCTTGTCCTAAGGTGTATTCCTTGTGTTTTTGAGTAATTGGTATACTTTACTATTCATTGTGATTAAATAAAGTATACTACATAATTCTCTTACATGATTTGTGATCTTAGTTCATGTATTAATGTGTTACATGTTACATTATCTTTAGGAGTTGATTTCTCCTTATTAATGTTTCCTCTTTAGTCCATTATTTTATGTGGGTTTTAGTGCCCATTTTGGACTATACATATTTGTTCATGTATGTATGTCTAGAGGTTCTAAAAATCCTTAGTGAATTTGGCTCATTAGCCTTTCCTTTAATGATTAAAGGTAGGTTTAAACCCTTTGATTTAATTAATGCCTCATTAATTAAGGTGGTTAGTGTTTGGGGTATTTCACTATTGAACACTATAATATCTCAGAATTCACATGTATGCGCATATTAACAAGGGCTGAGGTTTTGCTTGTCATCAAGAAAGCAACTAATGAAGACGGGACAGTGCAGAACTGGCAACTATAAACAAATAATCGTAAATACTGTATAGAAACTAAGATGTATAGAGCCACAAGAGTAATAGGAGAGGGCGACACAATCTTACACTCTGGCGGGAGTACATATTTCCAATTTGTTGCGATTCGAGAGACTAATGTTTGCGTTTGAATATAAACAACACAATAGGAGTCATAATCAGCAGCTACTCTTACGTAAACAAAAAAATGGAAGTGAACGAGGGGAAAAAGCTTCTAGTGAACTTACTAGTGAAGACAATGGAAGATGTTGGAAAACGGTTGATCGAACTCGAAGAACGATGGTGGTTGGGTGAGTAAAAACTTTAAAGATGTTGTAGACTTCTGTATTGCAACAGGATAGAATTAAACATGCACAGGGAAGCAAGAGACATTAAATCAAGGACAATTTGGTATTTTGCCAACCAAATCTTTATGTAATTTACAATTGCCCAAAGAACAGTACAACAATCCAGACAATATTTATTTGGGTTTTCCTCACCCAGATTGATACCCGATTAATGTACTCGAAAGTGGACTGCCAACTAACTAGGGCTGCCCATGGTAGGTTAATTATCTTATTCGGTTAACCGTTTTCGGTTAACCGGGTCTTCGGTTTTCTAAAATTCAGTTCCATTACCATTCCATTTAGATCGGTTAACCGGATTCGGTTAACCGTTTAATTCAATTTTCTAAAATCCTTCCATTACTGTTCGGTTTGAACCGGTTAACCCTTAGTTCGGTTCGGTTTTATCGGTTAACCTTATAATTGTATATCGTTTTTATTGGAGAGACCCATACCATTAATATTATAGTACAACATTGATCATTCACCTAAACCATGAGTGACAAATCAAACACATGTGACCAAAAATATAATAATATGTATATTCCCTCAATAGCTAACATTAATTATTATATTAGGGGAATATTGATATTTCAGGTTTTTTATTGTTTATATAATCGGTTAACCGTTCTGGAAAATTTAATACCATTATCGAAACTGAAATTGATCAATTTACATGGTTCGATTAATCATACCACAAAAATCGATATAGTTAACCTAAAAAGGGGACGGTTGAATTTAGTTTCGGTCGAATACCGTGATTTCGAAATTTTTCGAACAGCCCTACAACTAACCAACGACACCTAAATGTTTGAACTCATATTATCATGTCTAGTTACCTAAACCCTAAACAAAAGTTCCCGAGGACAAAAGTGAGCTATTAAAGTTACTTACTACTTAGGGGTTGTTCGAACTTTGTTCAAAAAGCTTGGTTTACAAGTTTTATGATTAATCTAACTATAGTTAAGGAATAAAAGTTTGACAAGTGTACCATGGTTTGATGTGTAACAAATATCTATTTGACATGTGGCAGTGAGAGGAATACAAAATGAGATTAATGTCTAAAAAACTAGCAAAAGAACAGGGCCTTAGAGCGCGTTCGCTCGCTGTGTGCAAACACAGCCAAAGCTACGTTACAATTAAGTTGTGTGTGGTTATCCTCTAATAACCAGACACCTATTCAATTTATAAAACTTTAACTCTTATGAGTGTGTTCGGTATCGGGAGTTCAAACGCAGCATTTCCTGCGTTAACATAAATACTCCTATAGTTAACCAATCCTAGACCATCATAGTTACTTTTGTCAGTTTACACTCCAATAGAAAGTTGTCACATGTTTCAATTTTTCTTTCAAAAGTGGATTAATCCTGTTATT
Organism: Limonium bicolor; assembly: GCA_023374045.1. Classification (NCBI taxonomy): domain Eukaryota; kingdom Viridiplantae; phylum Streptophyta; class Magnoliopsida; order Caryophyllales; family Plumbaginaceae; genus Limonium; species Limonium bicolor. The sequence goes on from CM041778.1 coordinate 114,719,227, forward strand.
GTGGGAATCGAACGGCGCCTATATGTTGACACTGTGCCACACAATCTTCAAAAAGAGATTAAGGCCAATTGAATTTTTTTTACATTAATCTGACACATGTCACTTATCTATTTGGTTTTTGTTGTCTCTTGATCCCACTATCATTGAAATAATGCTGTGTGAGTGGTTAACCACAAGGACCTCTAACTAAACACAACAAATGCTGCATTCAGCGAACGCTCCCTAAACTTCCAATCGCTGTCACCGAACTAGGCCATAGTATAGAATCAGTAGGAAAAAGACATCTCTTATCCGTCTCCTTTTTCTCTTTCCAACCTTACCGGGCCCGGCCTTTAAATTATCTGAAAAGACTTATTTTGAATTTGCTTGACGACGTCGTCATGGTTCTAGACTTCTAGTTCTACTTCTACCGTCTCAAAATTGCTGTAATTGTGATTCAGCAGCATACGGCTCGTCTTCCTCGTGTCACAGGTCAGCAATTTGTTTGTTTATTTATCTGACATCCTCACAACCATTAATGATGCTCCCTCTCTCTTCCCTGATATACTTGAGCTCATTCCAGATGGAGCGCTGAAGCACTTTCCAGTACTTCACCCATCCCCTCCTACTCTGTGCGGTGCTGTGCTGCTGCTTATCTAGATTTCACATCTACAAAGTTCCTGCTCTGACAAGGTTTGTTCTTTGTCACCATCGTAGTTCGCGCACTTGAATTTCATCGCCACGTCGCTCCTCATTTTCCTGCTTTAATGTCCTTGGTACCCGATGAGTTGGCGAAATGGAAAAAAGGTTTTCCTGCTAATTTCCTTTAAAGCGGTGCTTTTAGGTTGAGGCTGTTGAGCTCTCCCGTCAGCTCCTGCTCTAGCTTTTCTGGGTTTGTTTCATCTTTCCAAACCACTTTCTTTTTCCATTACCTCTGTATGCTGAAAGCTATCTGTGCAAACTCAAATGGGTCTTCTTCAATTTCATCTGTGACGTTGAAGAAGAAGAAGAAATTTTCAGTAAAGGTAGTTCATTAAGTGCAACATGGTTTGATTATTTTTCACTTTGGTTAAGCTTTTTTCTCTCTGGATTCTTGCTTAAAAACTCCCGTTGCGCCTGAAATCAGAGAATTTAAGCGCTGGTTTGAGAAATTTGCCACCCATTATTCGAAGGCATTGTAATTTGAAGGTACAACCTTTGACAACGCAATCTCTGGAGCACAAAATGGGTTTACTTTCAGGGGCAACAACGGGCGTTGCCGCTGTGATGGTATTCTGGTTGTTACTGGCAGCGCCTGTGAAAGGATTAGGTGTGAATTGGGGAACTCAATGTAGCCACCCAATGGAATCGAAAACTGTGGTAAGAATGCTGAGGGAGAACGGCTTTCAAAAGGTGAAGCTATTTGATGCTGATTATGGGACATTGAGAGCCCTGGGAAAGACAGGAATCGAGGTTATGGTTGGCATCCCTAATGACAAGCTGGAAACTCTTGCCACGAACTTTAAGGCTGCTAAGAAATGGGTTGCGGAGAATGTCTCTGATCATGTGAACAACTATAAAGTTAATATCAGGTGAGAATCTGATTCTGAAAGCATGTAATTGCCATATATGATGATGACGATATGTTCTTTAATTTCTGTCCTTTTGGCTTTTGCTTTTGTAATAAAAATTTATTTTGCATTTCATGAAATTTATGGAATTTAACTAGCTGTTTCTGCGTCAGCAATCCTCTGAATTTAAAACCTGTTAGTGCCACATATTTTATAAGCATGCCAATATATCATGTCGTCGATAATGAGTGCTTGCCTGCGGCTTTGATGTTTGTCTGGCTTAGATATTTAAACACTCTATCGGTGCTGCTTAGATACAGCATCTGTCAATGCAAACTAGCATTTGCAGTACAGCTCACTTGAGAAATCAGGAGTCTGTCTTTTCCAGCCAGAATTATCAAGGAAAAAAGGAGACCAAACCTGTCCCCTAATAATTAGATTCTCTTGTTTGGGTAGTGCATTTTCTGTTGGTGACTATGATGATCTGGTAATTGTCTGTAGAATCTTATGTTGACCTTATCTTATGAACGTAATTGAATGCAATTTTCATTCATGTTCTTAAGACAATTATTGCATGCTGTATGACCATCTGAATTGAATTCCACATATCCGTGTTGATTTGCAGATACGTTGCAGTTGGCAATGAGCCATTCCTTGAAACCTATAACGGAACCTTTCTCAAGACAACCTTCCCAGCCTTGCAAAACATCCAAGCAGCCCTGATCAAGGCCGGCCTAAGCAACCAAGTGAAGGTAACTGTCCCACTCAATGCTGATGTCTACGCGAGCTCTAACAGCCTTCCATCAGGCGGCGACTTCCGTGCAGAGATTCATGGATACATGTTACAGATAGTGAAGTTCTTGAGCGATAATGGCGGTCCCTTCACGGTCAACATCTACCCTTTCATCAGCCTGTACTCAGATTCTGCATTTCCGGTAGAGTACGCTTTCTTCGACAGCAGCTCGTCGACTCCGCTGGATGATGGTGGAACCTACTACTACAACATGTTTGATGCGAACCTCGACACGCTGGCATGGGCATTGCAGAAGAATGGGTTCTCGAATCTCCCTGTCATTGTAGGGGAGGTAGGTTGGCCGACAGATGGTGACATCAACGCAAACCTGAACTACGCGAGGAGGTTCAACCAGGGATTCATCTCCCACCTTGCAACTGGGAAGGGTACACCAAGGAGACCCGGTCCCATTGACGCATATTTGTTTAGCCTTGTGGATGAGGATCAGAAGAGTATCCAGCCAGGGAACTTTGAACGGCATTGGGGGATATTCACCTTCGACGGGATGCCAAAGTACCAGCTCAATCTCAGAGGTGGGACTACTGCCAACACCACGTCGACGGCAGGGCTGATCCCCGCTAAAGGGGTGCAGCATCTTGATAAGAAGTGGTGTGTGCTTAAGTCTGGGGTGAAGCTGAATGATAAGAAGGTAGGGGATAGTGTGAACTATGCATGTGGGTTGGCCGACTGCACGAGTTTGGGATATGGGTCGTCCTGCGGGAACTTGGGTGAGCGGGATAATGTGTCGTACGCGTTCAACAGTTATTACCAGATCAATAACCAAGATGATGAGGCTTGCAAATTTGACAACTTGGGGACGATTACCTCTAATGATCCATCGACAGGGACTTGCAGGTTTCCGATCCAGATTGAACCGTTGTTGTCAGGTTCGGTTAGGTCAGCTGCTTTGGCGGCTGGACCTATGCTCTTCTTCTTATTGTTAGCTGCTGTGGTTGTGGTTTAAGTTATACCGTTTGCCATGGTCGTTTTAAAATATTTGATGGTGTATGGAGAAAACGGAAGGAAAAGGTCCAGGAAAGTTGAGATGGGTTTAATTTGATTTGGGAACTGTGATGGGTCAGTTGAAGTCTTTGAAATCTAAATTTGAGACTGAAACAGACGTCCTCTATTTTTGTTGCTATGTTACTTATTATTGTTCAAGGTAGGTAGAAAAACCTTTTGGGTTATTTAGATTTTCATATTGATACTTGCTTAATGTCAAGGAAATAACTGTTTTCTGAGTCTTGTGATTTTGTTCTTTAATAAGCTAAACTGTATATATGATCCATCTTTGTTGACTCTGGGATTTGTTTCCTACTGCCCCCCTTAGATAGTCACACTCAGTCTTCTCAACATTATTGGGGTTCATTCAATAGCATCCCCGCACTGCACATTAGTAGTATTCAACAGTAATACCTTTGTGTGCGCAATATGACCACGTACAGATGCCATTGGAATGGTATTGTCATTACAATATCCATTGGTATTACTATGTACAGTATTGAATCTGACTCTTCTCTTCTTTGATTATATGTGTGGATAAATCATGATGGTGAGCTGAATGTAGGGATGATTTTGAATTTGAGTGGACAATTAGAAAAGACTTCAAATGCTTGACAAACTCCTTGGACTTCTCTATGTTCACTGCATGTTTTACGTTCTTAATCACTACCATCTTCGAGTTCTTCTCCAGATGCCTACAGCATAATACAAAACCCAATTATATATGGTTCTTGCCGTCTTGATCCTGTTCACCCCATATGGTGAATGGAGAGTAATGAATATTTGATGAGCAAATTGTATCTCTTTAATCTGTACCCTAATTCAAGAGGAAATATTTGATTCTATTCACCCCATATGATCAACGTCGGCTGAGTAATTTTAGGAAGATTGTAAAGTTGCCAATCTTTAAGAATTGTCTCAATCAACTCCCATTTTTGTTCCGCATACTCCTTACACATAACATTAATAAAATCTATCAGTATCCAATCAGGTATCCCTTTCGCCGGTCTTACAAACAAGAACTTCATCAACTCCCTCAACTTATCAGGATTCTGTGGCAACAATATATGTTTCGCTTCTTCCAGATCTTCACACACCCGCACAACATAACACCGCCTTCTCAACTGCTTTAGGAAACTGCGCCACTAAACTATATCCTACAAACCCATCGTAACTTATCCCGACAAAATTCACCCTGTCCACAGAAGCGTTCTTGAATTTTCTTAAAATTCATTAGCAAATGAGTTTGTTAAGAAAAATGATAATCTATCTGGAAGGCTTTTGAGCGGTCGGGTAACGCAGTGTATGATCTACTAAAGAAGAGGAGATTAGGGACGTAGAAGTTGAGTTTAGGTGTGAAATTGCTCAGCATGTATGCGTACTGCCACTTTGCATTGGCACCGAATCCATGGATCAAGAGCAAGGTCAGTTTTGATGATTTTAGTGATTTGGGTACCCAACAATGCATGCTGGTATCGCTGCTGAGATCGATTGAAACAGATCATAGTCTCATCAAGTTGAAGAAGTACCGGTAAAACTAGTACTTAGATGTTGTGAAACTGAACTTCTCCTCCATAGATTGATTAATTGATTAACAAAGAATGAATTGTTATAAATCACTCTATTTAGTGGATGAAAATCTACATGTCTTTAGGTCTACCCTAGACCCTTCATTTGTGACACTCTCATAACCTCTCCAGACTCTTTATTAGAGACCGTTGATATTTTACATTCCTACCACTCAAAGGTTGATATTGTGTACTTATATAAGGATGTATAATAGAATACAAGATCTGTACCTATTTCCTCCTTTATTGTCTCCTATATTCCCTTCCTCACAATCGATCTCAAAATCTGATTCTTTTTTTACCAAAACTTTTGTTATGAATTGTCCGTAGGATATGACCGGGTTGATTCCATTATCATAATCCCTGCGGATTGTGGGCAAATCGTTTTAGGGATGTTTATCGGATTATTCTGTTGATCATTAAGGAGGGCATAACGAGAACAACAAACAAGTTGAGAGGAGATCAAATCAGGACAAAAAGAAGAATTTTTTTAAGTTCTGATTGGTGATTGATAAAGGAAGAAATGGAAATAAAAGACGAAACTTTTGCAAAGATGAGCATTATGGGAAAATATAGGGTGATGAAATGTTAACTTTTCAATAACAAATGCAAAAATAGAAAAACAATGAATGGTAATGACTAAGGTCCCCTTAGAGGAAACAAAATCATATAAACAAGATTAAGCCACACAAACTCGAAAAAATTGATAAACAATAATCATACATTTTATGCAACAGAAAATGAAACAAATGATATGCTACCACCCAACAGCCCCTACCATCTACCATGAAGCTTTAATTAGTTTTCCAACAGCAAAAAAAGAGGTCTGAGAATCTTACAAATACGTACGAAGAATGTCAGGAGACTCTCCCATCATCGTGTATCCTATACCTCATAATATATAAAGCCAAAACCCAACAAAGCAAAGACAAACATATAAACTTTGTTTTAATCACACACGAAAATTATGAAACTACTACAGCATAATATAAATTAGTTCTTCCAAACATTATATATATCATTGAAAGCGCACAACGATGCAGGAGATATCATCCTTACAGCCTTGATAAACAGCTTCTAACGATACTTGTTTTGCAGCCTTCAGAGGGTCCTTGATCTTTCTTGCCATTTCAATCGCCTCCTCATTTGATATAACCTATGAAAAATCAAAGTAAAGTACGAATAACCACTATTGCTTAACTTTGGGAAGGGGACTTGCAACAATTTCATGACAGATTTCCTTCTCGTCCCACTTCTTCAAAAAAAGTAAAACAACAAATTAGTTCGAAAAGAGTGTTTAAAGGCATGGAGTTTATTAGAATGAGCATGTACCTTCCAAACACCGTCACTAGCAAGGATCAACAAATCTGTTTCGGAATCGATATCAACATGCGTGACATCCGGATCACATCTCAAGTGTGACTTAAGGTTCTTATCACCAAATGCACGAGAAACAGCAAGCTGTCCATTCACTCGAGCAACATCTCCTGATCAGGGTAATAAAAACCAAAACAAATTAGACTCTTTTACGAAAATAACACCGAAAAACTTGGAAATAAATATCATCTCATCTCATACTCATAACATCCTAATCTGAAAAATTGTAGTATTAGTTAACAAGCTACAACCCAATCAACCGAAAGAAACATCCAGAGCATCAGATACGTATAAAACAATGTACTAATCTACCATGAAAATTCAAACATCAAAGAAAAAGAAGCAAATAATACAAGTGAATTATATTCATCAAACCTGGAATGTTAGATACGAAGCCACCTCTGTCCTCGATGCTACTCTTCTCTGCATTGGGTTCATGATCAATAGACAACTGGATCACTTGTCCACCTCTAGAAAGGACAGCTCTTGAGTCACCTACGTTTCCAACGTACAGCTTCTGACCATCAATCAATATAGCGGTGACAGCAGTTGACCCACCCCTTCCAAAATGTTCAGAATTCTCACTGGATAGAATCACCTGATCCGTTCTCTCATACCCCTTATTGATCGACCTAATTGGATCCCTCCAAAAATCTTCCTGCAAAATCACCAGCCAAACATAAATGCTATCGTACATTGAATCTCTAGACAAGGTTTGCCAAAATCAAGGAGATACTGAGAAAAAACGTCAAATGAATTAATATATACGAAACAGCCACATGTTTATAATGATTCACTGTAACAGAAACAGTGAGAAGTGGAATAGAGAGAGCGGGTGTGGGCAGACGGACCTCCTTGAGTATGTTGGAAAATAGATGCTTTTGCAGATATGCTGGGACAGCATCACCCATATGTCCATCATAGATTGCAAACAGTCCAACCTCACGCCCACCTTGAGTCACAAACTTAGCAACATGGTAATCTTCCATAGGATGATCCGCTTTTCCCTTTATTAAACAGAATCCATATTTTATTGACCCTTGACGACTCCGGCCTTTTCCAGACCCTGTTGTTGACGATTGCCCCCCTACAATCTGAAAAACAACATACCACGTCATCAAGCTGTATTGATAGTTTGATACATACGCCTTTGTGAGTGCGTCTTAACTTTCAAGAGAAAAGAATTATCGTGTTCAACAATATAAGCCAAATTAATTGCATATAACAAGTCAAAAACATCCAAATAAATGGAAACAAGTACACCTGAAGAACAAGGTTCAGTGATATCTCATCATGCATCTAAGCAGGCAGCAATTTCGTTTCATTCAAAAAGAGATAGTTGCAAGCAGTAGTTTGTTGAAAAGACAAGACAAGAGATAACCATACTAAAAACGTGAAGATCACAGTACTGCACATCAAGAAACGTATCAAAAGATCCTACGTTTTTACTCTCTCCATCTCCTGTGTCATCAATATGACCCTGTCACTAGCTATAATTTTTTAGCTTCACAAGCCTTTTGTTGCATATTCTGCTTCTATTCCTATCCTTGACAGCATATCCTGTTGCTTCCCCGCCCTAAGCAAGCATATTCTATACCTTCTCTGTCCTGAGAAGCATCACATGAAGTTAAGGTCTTCCCTGCCATATGAGTAGAGGGAGAACCTTAAGGAACAAATTGGGTAGCTTGGATGATAGTTACTAGTTTCGAATAGATAATTTTAGTTACTAATATGGCTAACTTGGGAAGAATGGAATCCTCTATTGGTATCTCCAATAATCTTTGGAAAACCCCAAGGATCTTTTTCCAATTAGGATCTAGAAATGAAAGAAATTCCGTGTTATTTTATCATCGAAGCAGATTTTTGTGATTGATATTTGTTTGGGACTTGATAGCCTCATCGTCAAGCGAAGAGTCCCTAACAAAAGATCGGGCAGGGACAAACCTATAGGGATCATTCTACCTACCCCAGTACCAGATCATATTCCACCCTTTCAGCAGCAGCCTCTATTTCCAGACAACAAAGCTATCACTTAAGGTGTTAAAACTGATAACATAAACTTAACCACCAAAAGAAGGAGAATTAAAAGCGAGGAATCAATACTGTTCTTTATATAATTAAACCCACACAAAGCCAGGAGAGACAAAATAAAGCAAGAACATGAAATAATGAAAACCAACTAAGATAAAGAAATAAAAACAAAGAGGCCAAACCGAAATCAAATACCTGAGAGACCGAACTGAAGCAGCAGAGACTATCCATAAAAAAAACCCGAAAAGTAGAGCTTCAACTTCTCCCTTTGACAATCAACATCTACTCCTCTCTGAGTTTTCCTTTCTCGCAAGAATTTCTAATATTTTCACTCAAAGAACAAGTATAATCATCGGAACAGCAAAAAACCTAATACAAACCCACAGGGAGCGTGATCAGCAGCGAAAATACAGTCTCCCACCAAATCAACAACGCCAAATCAGTAGTTGATGATTCAATTACCAGCCCACCTATTCCAAAAGCAAACCCGTTTTAAAGATTACGCGGATTGGGGAGGGAAGATCACCACTAGGCTTAATTTTTTCGATGATCAAGACCCAACTTCTAGCCCGAAAAAGAGATGGGTGAAAGGCGTGAGTTGAGTAGGGGGAGGCAGGCAAGGGTAGTTCCTTGATAAAATTTCGGCAATAGGGATATGAGGGGTAGACAGAAGACTGACTTGAAGACGAGTGAATAGCAAATGCTACTTCGTTCTTCCCACGCACGCGCGGGCGTCATGGTGGCTCGTGTACCCAGAATAGGAACGCCTTCCTTCCTAGTTTCTCGTCCTACTTTGACTTCTGGTGTCTTTCCTCTATTGTAGTATTAAATGCAGGAGTAAACAGGGGTAGAATGAAAGCCTTGTCTGTTATCGCTGTTTGCTAGCGGGTGAAAGAGACGAGAACTTGTATTGTGGTGCACGTAGGGCGGCTATGTACTTGACAATCTTTTCGGGATCCAGTAATTTCGAAGCAATATGACATAAGATGTTGCCATTTCGACGATGGTCAAAAGCATCGGGCTTAATTTGTCTTTTCAAGTTTCCACCCAGCTAGGAGTTAGGCCCATCCTTTTGTGTGACATAATTAAATTTATTTATTTGATTAGTTAATTTTTTCTTGCTTTGTGTCATACTCCTTCTTTCAGTCCCACTTTCTTTGTTCACTTTACTATTTGAGCTTATCGTTTAACTTCAATATTTAATATGTAAGATAATATATTTTTATAATTTTTTTTATAATGGAATCCTTATGTGAAAAACTATATATTGTAAAAAAAAATTTAAAAATTATTTTATCTTATATATTTAATATTGAAGTGAAAAAGTGTACCAAAAAACAAATGAGACACTTATGACGGAACGGATGTAGTATGTATTAATTATCATATCAATTATTTATTCTCCTTATTTTTTCTAATCTTAGGTAACAACTGACATCAACATATGTAGAAACTTCAAAATTGAATTGGAAATTTATTATCTAAACATCTATAAAGACGGACTAATTATGTTTCAGAAAATGTAACTACTACACATCTTTATAACAAATATTTGTTTAAATGTCGTACATTAGGGGTCGTGCGGAAGCTTCTCACTATGGAACCTACAAAGATGAGATCATCAAAATGAAACGCTTGCCTAACCAGTGTATGATGGAAAGATTTAATAATCTCATACGTTTATTCATGTATTGTGGACTCAATACAAACATGAGTTTCACCTAGCTGAGTAAGCTACCACCTGAATAAAAGAGACCGTGAAGAAAAAAATATAACAATAATAGAAAAAAGACTCTAGTAAGGATTAAACATTTGAGGTACAAAACTATTAGGGATTAAACGTTTCTCGAAGTTCTAATGAGTACTAAACGTTTATAAAGACGGACTAATAAGGGGTTCTAAACAAATACTTGTTAACTTCCATTAACTTTATAAAAATGATATTATAAAACAAAATTAAATAGAAAAAAAATCAGAAAAAAAACTAAAAACTTTTTCTTCCTCCCCTCATCCTCTTCACCAAAATAAGTGTCTTCTTCTTCAACAGAAAAAAATCAGAAAACGTCTTCTTCCTTCCCGTCTCTTCCTCCTCGACAGAAACAAGAGATTGCTTCTTCAACAGATTAGAAGCAAACAACAACACTATTTTTTTCTCCTTGCAACAGATAATCAAATCTCTCTGCTCTATTCAACAAATCAAAAGCTAACAGAAACATTCTTTTTTCTCCTTGCAACAAATAACCAAAACTCTCCTCTCTATTCAACAAATCAGAAACAAACAGAAACACTCTATTCACTTGACATATTGAGAGATTTTTTTTCCAAGAATAACTATATATTGGAAGATTTTTTTGTCCCAATAATAACTATATATCATAAGATTTTCTCCTATAAATACAAATAGGAAAAATTACATCCCCACTCGTTACCGTTTGGTGAAATTACACATCCTACCCATGAGGTTTCAAAAATTACTTTCCCCACCCATGTGGTTTCCCCCCTTTACATCCGGTAACTTTTCTGATTTTCATTCAACTTAGAAGATGCTTCAATGTTGTCCAAATGTGATGAAATTTCACATGGGTGATGCTAAAGTGTTATATTTTGGTCCAGTGCCAAATTCAAAATTTTTTAAGCTCACATGTGACATGTGGGACCCAATAGAAATACGTTCACATGTCATAGGTTTGATTGGGTCCCACGGATCACATATGAGCTAAAAAAACTTTGGATTTCACGTTGGACCAAAATATAACACATTAGCATCATCTATGTAAAGTTTCATCAAATTTGGACATTTAAGCATCTCCTAAGTTGAATGTAAATTAGAAAAGTTACCAGATGTAAAAGGGGGGAAACTATATGGGTGGGAAAAGTAATTTTTAAAACCACGTGGGTGGGGTGGCATGTGTAATTTCACTAAACATCATGGGTGGGGTATAATTTTTCCATACAAATATAATTGTGCAAGATTTGAAGGAACTTCCGTAGTAATATTTTTGTTACTATAAATAAAATGTTAATGGTCATAAACTTTGTGGGAAATCTTTTTCTCAATAGTTACTTTTTGCTAGAAGATTTTTTCCTATGAATGACAAGATAATAGTCATAAAATTTATGGGAGATTTTTTTTCCTACAATAACTATATGCTAAAAAGTTTATTTCTTATTTATAACCTTAAAGAGTGGTTCGGTATAATGGTGATAGCATCGGTCGGAAATTTGTTTCCCAACAACTCTTTATTGGAATAATTCAAGAAATGTTTTCCCAATAATAACTATTGAAAGATTTTTTCCTATCAATACAAATATAATTGTGCTAAAATGTGAGAATTTTCATAGTAACTATCCGTGTGAATATTTTTATATAAATAAAAAGGTAATGGTCATAAGCTTTGTAGCAAACTTTTTTCTCAATAGTAATTTTTTGTTAGAAGATTTTTTCCTTTTAATGAAAAGATAATTGTTATAAAATTTATGGGGATTTTTTTCTTATAATAACTATATGCTAAAAAGTTTATTTCCTACAAATGAAAAAAAAATCCTGAACAAAATTAGTGGGAAATTATTTACCCAAATATAACTATCTTCCTTTATGCCTTGTTATTCAATAAAATTAAAGAAATTATTTCATATGTCATGCTGGCTGGTTATTAAGTGTACCATACATAAAAAACAAAAATAGATCAATATATACACTGTTTTTTGAGTTTTTTCTCATCCTCTACAATTATTAGGCGTGATACAGCTTCGCTCCTCACTAATACAAATCTTGACATTGTTCCCACTTCCCAGCATAGAACTAGATTCGTTCACGTACAATTTTTTCTGAGTTTTTTTCACATCCAACTAGTATTTGAAAGAGAGGAAGAGGCTAGAAAGAGAAGACAATATAGTTAATGGAGAGTGTTTGTTTGCTTCTGATCTGTTCAAGAAGCAATTGCTTGTTTCTGTCAAAGAAAGAGATGGGAAGAAAGAAGACGTTGTTCTTATAACAAACTAACAAGAAGAGACGAGGAATGAAAAAATTTTAGTTTTTTTGTAACACCCCATCCAACATTAACACACTTACAATAAACTGCAGCGGAAAAACAACCTCATCACATTACTTAACTCGTTGGTGTTACACGCCGTTAGCCACCCACGTGGCTAACAAGGCTAATACACATACATTGTACCGGTCTGATGGGCTAAATTCCCGAGCGACTACACATTACTATCCCTTTCCATTAACAGCAACAACAACGTACACCTTCCAACTATACCGAGTATTAATAAACTGGTGCCGACAACAATCTGTCGGTCTTTACTACACCTACTGTATATACACTTAAATGTTTACCCATGTACAATGTCTACCCCGTCCTACTCTCGGACGGCTTCCAGCTCTCTGTACCTGAAATAGGAAAAGAAGAGAAGGGTGGCCCCCAAGGGGCTCAGCCTTTGCTGGTATGGTAATCCCGCAGCCCCACATGCTACCGGGCCACGCACAATATGTGTCGTAGCTGTCTTAGCATGCGTTGATTATATTTAAATCATGCATGTAACAGTAAACACACAACACTTAACATTTCGCCTCAATGGGCTCAACAATCGGATAATACATCCTTACTTAATAAGTCACTCAAGGTATGCAATATCCCTAGAGTGTTCCTCCTCTAATGGAGCTACTTCCTTAACAGGCGACACTTACCCTTAAATCGGGTTAACCTTAACGCCTCTTTTCTCAAACTGGGATTCATATCCATGATCCACACACACTCCACATTTTACAAATATAACATACACTACATAAAACACTTAACAACACCTTGCACGTTTCACGTGCACAACATAAACACCGCAATAGATATTGCATCACAACAAAGATACATAACATAACGGGAATGGTCCTCTTAGGAACCGACCCAAACATTGTAATACACTGGTGAGCCTAGAGAATGTTGCCAGTCTCATGATAAGCTCGTTACATAACTCGTTACCGTCTCGTTAAATGAACGGTTAACTTAACACAAGGTGTCTCGGATATAGTGATCCAAGCACACCGAAACAAACATAACAATAGTATGCCCCTGTGGCCCGACGTGAGTCAGTAATAGCCTTGGTTAAGCTAAAGGGAAGGTTGGGAACCAAATTGGAAAACAACCATAACATACGGAGAGGATCGAACCTGCTATGACAACGACCCCCATACTCACACGCGTGGCCGGAACAGACCGGACTCCTCACTCCCCCGTTAGCACTTGTTAGAAGTTCAACTTTGAACTTTATTAAACAATCACAAACATTGGGTTAAGTCTTGTTAGACATACACAAGGGAAGAGAGAGTCATACATTCACATACAAACATCACACACAAACATCACATAACCAACTCACGCATAGCCGTGGTTAGAACGTTCCTTAAGTCGGAAACGTTGTTACCGGATACCGTTCTCCTACGTTTACCTAATAGTGGTTAACTAGCCCTTCAAGCGCATTCGAGGTTACCGGTATCGGCACGAAAACATACAATACAATAACGACTGTAAACTCGTTTAATGATTATCTCATAACGTGGCAAACATACAGAAAAAACATTGGCATACAAGCCGGTGTAATCCGGTAGGACACAGGTTGCAAGAAAACCATACCTGTCACCGGAGTCCACTTTACCACGTCCACTTATGTTCCTCGAGCAATTCTCGATCAACTGTTAACATCACATGTGTTTTTATTAACATCGGGGTTTGCTTGATTATTTACTGTCTAATGCTTAACTTTCCCCGTTAACTTAGTTACATAACTTTACATTTTAACTTGTTTTACTTTTACATTTTGATACAACTTTTCACCCACTTAATTGCCATTTAAACTCACCTAACATGTCCTCAACAACCTTATAACATCATTACCTATCAATCCCCATCATTACATATCATTTCATAACCTTAAACCATGTTTTTGGTCCGACGGACTTACCCAAGTCCGGTCGATTCCAGAACACATTTCCGTCAAAATTTTCTACTCCGACCGACCTTGTAAGTCCGGTCCCATGTCCGGTCCATTCCAGAAACTAATTCCCACAGGGTAAACTGGGCCCGACCGAACTTGCAAGTCCGGTCGCAAGTCCGGTCTGCCCCAGATCTTTGTTTTCCTTTTTACATTCAACTCCAAACTTCACCCCATATACCTAGTATACCCTAACCTCATTTGGGCACTTCAAACACACCTTTATCCATGTGCTAAACTCTTTAAATCACTCACCAAAACCATTTTATCATTCACAAACTTCTTACAAAGTTCCTAGCACTTGGGATGTTTTTCCTTATGATTTATAAGTGGTAGTTCACCAATAATGACCACTACACCAAGGTGTTTCCTCTACACCTTAACATCATCTCTCAAACTTCTTCTTACTACTAAATCTCCTTTTTCACATCTTACTTAATCAACACTTATTCCTTGGATATCAACATTACCTAAACCTTAAACAAACTCCTCCAAGACTTAAATACATCCTCAAAACACACATTGAATTCCTAGAACTTCCAAGATAACACCTAAATCCTTGCATCACTCTAAATCACCTTAACACATGTTTCTTCTCAAGTAAACATTTATTCACCTTTAACACTTCCTAGTTCACCAAGACCATTTAAAACACTTAGAACTTCTCACACATTTTCCCAAATTTGGCCATAGCTTCTCTTGTATATACTCACATCCAAACACTTAGGTTTTTACCTTATTTCATTCAAAACACCTAAAATCCATCAAACACATTTTTATACACAAACTTCACACATTTAGCACTACATCACAATATAGTGCATAACTTAAATTGCTTAGCACTTAGGCCCTTAAATAACATGGCTCTTAGGCCCTTAAATTGCATAAACCATAAACACTGAATTTCCCACATAATAATGCCTTTGACCTGCAAATACACACACCAAGACATATGTTCCTTTACTAGTCTCCTTGAGAACACCTTACTAAGTCATTCACCATTTGCTCTTTAGGTAGTTTTAGCAAGCATTATGAGCTCATTTCTCCTAAGGCATTAAACCACATTAAGATAGCATATTTACCTTTTCCTCCCAAATTTCTTTCTTGTTTCCTTACAAACCGGTAAGGCATTTGTTCCTTGCCAACTACTAAACATTATACAAACAACATAATGAGTATTCAAGCTTTAAGCTCCATCTCATTGTAAACCCTAGGTTTACATTATTTCAAAACATTAATGTAGTTGTTTTACCTTAATCTTTGAAGGGTGTTTGAATATCTATGAAGAGAGGACTCCACCTAGTCCTTGAAAGATTCAAATGGAGCTAGAACAAAGCAACACAAGGAGCTCCATCAATGAATATTTTCGGTCACACACAAAACATGGAGGAAACTTGATTTTTCTTTGAGATTCCTTACCTAGGAGCAAAGGAGATCATAATATGTGGAAGACAAGCTCAAGCCCCTTCAATGGTGGAACTCCATGGCACCAAAATGGGGCTCTTGAAGTTTTGAAAGGATAGAATTGAAGAGCTTGATGAGACAAAGAGAATGGTGGTGTTTGTTTTTAATTTGGATAAGTGAGTTAGATTTTACAAGGGTTTCAAAGGTGGACTTCCATGGTGGTGGTGCTGTATGAACGTGAGAACAAAAGAAGAGAGGTAGAAGAGAGCTTGGATACGTGGGAAATGAAGAAGGAAGAGAGAATGAGATAAGTTTTGCTTTTTGGAAGATATTTGTACTTAAAAAGCAAAGTAACTATATTAGTCATCTTTATTTCTTTAACAAGTTAACAAGTGAGTGGTGAGTCACCACACTTAAGAAACCGGCCCCCCTTTATTACATAAGGGTATTATAGTCTTTGTTGGTCAATTTAATTACTTATAACATTATATGGTAAAACTAGCTTATAAAAATCACTATTCACAAAACAAGGCACATAGAAGTGAAATTTTTGATTTCCCATTGATATAGACTTCCAAATGTGATACTATATAGTACACATGTATATTTAAGAGTAATGATGGAAATTTAGCCACTCAAAACTCATTTACAAGACAATTTTTCAAAAACGTGCTTTAAGACTCCTTAAAGCACATTTTGTGTTTTAACTTGTTTTCAAGCTTGGTTTTCTTTAGTAATTGCTTTAATATGTTCATTAACATATAAATAAGGTATAGGTATGACCATTAGGTCTTATACAAATTTATCCCAAGCTTAGAGCACATTTTTGCTCATATTGACTTTAAGGTATTTTCTTGTGTTTTATTTGGTTTAACTGCCCACCAAGGTTTCCTAAGGACTTATTTAGCCTTATTAAATCATAATTGAATATTATTAAGTCTTGGTAGGCTCTTTGGGTCCTAACCAAGTTCACTCATAGCTTAGAGCATGTTTTTGCTCAAACTGTATCTTAGCGTTTTATTGTATTTTACTATGGTTTAATTGTTTACTGATGTTTCTAAGGCACTTTTTAGCCTTTACATACCATAGTTTGATATTTAAACCACATATCAAGGTTTGGGGTATTTCATTTTTATTTTTATTTTTTATGTTTAGTTTAGTTTTGTAATATTATTTTTGTGAAGTTAGTGGGAGTTAACAGTATTTTAACGGAAGTCCTTATTAGTCTATCTTTATAAACGTTTAGTACTAATTGGGACTTCCAGAAACGTTTACTCTCAATGGTTCTATATGTGAAACTTTTAATCCTTGTCAGGGTCTTTTTTCAGCAACAACAACATTAGACACGTGAGTAGATAATTGGGCTGGTCAATTTAGTTTCAAGTTAGGCCATATTGGATTAAGTTAGTTAGGTCTGAGTTATATCAGGTTAGATTATACTTTTGTTAGGTCGGATTTTAGGTTTATGTTATGTCTATTTTTCCTTCAGTTTGCTTTAATTAGGTTATTTTTCTAGACCACTCACTTCAAATTCAATTTATTTTGAGTTAAGACAGAATGTTGTTTGGCTAGAACTTAAATTACATGGAATTATTAATATTTTTACCTTTTAATATTGAATTTAGTTCACTACATGGTAACATTTAATTGAGTAATATTGAACCTTTAATATAAAGTTAAGTTGTATTGCATCAGGTAATGCTTTATATGGTGATTCTTTGGGTCGCAATAAGTGTTAGGTTTTTGTAGCAACTGAATCAAGGGAGCTACAAAAACATGTATCCCTCAAATTGGCTCTTATTTTATTTATTTTAAAGGCCACAAACAAATTAGAAATGGTGTTGTTTACTAGTTCTGTGTACGGTATAGTTTAGTTGAAACTTTTTGGGTGATAGGTTTGAATCTCTATATAGTAGTTTTTGTTAATGCCATGAGTAAAGGAGCTGTTCGGTATGGCTGTTTTGCGGTTGTTTTGGTCTAACTGTTTTGTAGCTGTTTTATATGTGATATATTATTGGAGTGGAACATAGGATCCACGCAGGGCCCACTCATTTATATTACAAATATACTATCAAATATGCCAAGGGTGTTGAATTTAGTTCACTAAACGGTAATATTCAGTTGAGTAATATTGAACCTTTAATATAAAATTGAGTTGATGTACATAAGATCATACTTTATTTGGTGATCATGCTTTATTTTAAAAGAAACAAACTGGTTATCTGGATCATTATTTTTATTAATAATAAATACACAGACTATATTTTTATTGAGTGTTTGGAATTATACGAAAATATATTTAGTCGGACGTGGGATATATAAAAATTATAAAATAGATGTAGGTTTGATTATGACAAATTAATACTAATATAATATATAAAGTTATTTATTTTGTTGAAAAACGTATTATAGTGTGTTACAAATACAAACATAATATATCATTTTATGAAAAAAATGAAACTTTTTTTTATAATCTTGTATAATTTAATATTTTTATAATAAATAGATATATAATTTTGTATAATACAAACAAAATTAAATTGTTGTTACTTTTTCTATTATTTTATATCTTATTAATTTGTGTGGTGTTTTCTAAATCAAAAACATTAATATATATATATATATATAATTATAATTTTGTATAACTTAACATTTTTATAAATTAAAAACATATATAAGAGTATATTTTCTATTTATTTTGAAAATTTTAACCAACACCTCAATTAATTTAAATTGTTATTACTTTTACTATTTTTATATTTTATAAATTTATGTGATTTTTTGTAATTAAAAGCATTAAATAGTAAAATGTATAAAAATAATAAAATATTAAGTATATGTTAGCTAAAAACTGTAGAAATTAAAAATATACATGTATATATTATTTACTAATTTAAATTATTATTACTCCTAATTTATATGTACTTTGCAAATTTTAACCAACATATGTACTTTTTGAAATTATTATTACTTGTACTATGTAAAACCATGCTCTTAAATGAGGACTTTAAATTACGGTTTTGGAGCTAACCATGCTTTAAAGTGTAACCACACGCATATAAAACCTAGTTAGCCCCCGAAGCGTTATTTAAAATTCTCATTCCAAGCGTGGGTGAACGCGCACATTCAAATGAGGACTATAAAACCGTGCTTTTAAATGAGGACTTTAAATCACGGTTTTGAGGCTAACCATGCCTTAAGTGTACCACCAATAGTACAAAACAGGTCTATTTCAGCGGTTGTTTTGGGCCTATTTCAACAGTTCTGAACCGCTGAAATGAGGTGCGCTGAGCTAGGTGTGCAACCCTATCTCAACCGCCGAAATAGAGTACCTAGCTTAGCCGCCAAAATAGGGTACCTAGTATGCGGTTCCTAGCTAGCAATCGGCGAGATAGGCGCCCGTTAGGACAAAAAAACACACTTATTTTGGCGGTTCCTAGTTAACAGCCTCCGAAATAGGTATTTTTTTTTAAAATCATTCTCTGCCCCGTCTTCAACCTCGGGAGCAAGATGCAGCAGTTCCAGTGATTCGTCTCTGTAAAGGCGCAAACAGAAGATGAGAATGAATAGAGACGTATAACATGTATGCTCCTTGTTCGCCTTGCAAAATTACAGTCAGTGAAGATATTGTAGAGACGCAGAGCATGTTCCTTGTTCACTAGTTAGGGTTGCAAAATTACTGCGAGAGGAGAAGATCATGAAGAGAGTCCCGTAGAACATGTTTCTTGTTCTCCAGTTGTAAAAATACCGTCAGCAGAGAGAATGAAGAGAGGGTGATGTAGCGGTTCCAATGATTTATCACTACATAGGCACATCACAAGAAGAGAATTGAGAGATTCGCAGACATAAAGAAGTGAATGAAAAGGCGTGAGCATGTATGTTCCTTGTTGGCCAAAGAGAAAAAGATAAGTTCGATTATATTACTGGTTAAGAATGAACTGCTTCAGCACCTTCTTCAGTCTGGTGAGCAAGATGCCGCAGTTCAACCATAGGCGTATATAGAAGAAGAGAATGAAGGTAAAGGCACAGAGCTTAGGGTTGCAAATTTACAGTGAGCGCATAGAATGAAGAAAGAGAGAGGCGAAGGGTCAGAAAAAAGAAGACAGAGACACGGTTTTTAAAAATTTCATCCAAAAAAACCTATTACGACGGTTGTTAGCAAGGAGCCGCCAAAATAGGGCCCTAAAAATTCTGTTTCTAAAAAAAGGACACCTATTTCGGCGGTTGTTAGTTAGGAACCGCCGAAATATGTGTCTTTTTTTACACAGAATTTGTGATGACCCTATTTCGGTGGTTCCTAGCTAACAATCGTTTAAATAAGTGTCTTTTTTTATACACTGAAGTTTTTGGGGCCCTATTTTGATGGTTGTTAGAACAATCACCGAAATAGGGGCGCCGAAATAGGTCTTTTTTGTACTAGTGCACGCGCATTTAAAATCACGGTTTACCCCCAAAGTTTAAAGTCCTCATTCAAAGCACGGGTGATTCCCGCTTACATTATAAAACACAGTTTACCTCATAAATGTGATTTAAACACCATGCTTTAAAGCATTTCCTCTAGTAATGAGTAAGCTCCACATTATTTATGGAGACACCATTCGCAAGCGAAAAATACTATGGTGTTAATCCTAATTCATTGTTTGCAACTTAGTAACACTAACAAATTTATTGAGTTGGAGTAAGAGAGTAAATGCCGCATGTTGGTGATATAGTAATGTGTAGGATCGATAGGGATGCTGTAGTCTATTTGGGTTGTTAAACTTGGACAGTCTATCTCAGAAAACGAAAGCAACTAACCAACAACAAAGATACACAATGTAAATTCTTTATTAATATGTAAAAAAAGAGCTTACATTGCCTACTAAGTAGACGGATTCTAGTATGATATATCAGCTTTTTTATGAGTGTAGTAAGCCTAGGAACACCCTAGATTGAGTCAATCTATAAAGTTCAAACTATCATAACTGAAAATGACAAAAAAAACTCTTCTCTCTGATTACAAGACACAATTCTCTTTAATAACTTGTAAGTGTGTAATGAAAGCACACATGACTAAAAGCTCTAGCTCTTTATATAGCAAAGTCTCAAAAGCCATTGAAGGAGTTTGTTTCCGAAATTCAAGGGATTTGACCATTTTTCATCATGAATTTTGAACCTGACTCTTTTCTCGGATGATTAAGGTTGTGAATCTGAATATTGTGGCCTAA
Source organism: Limonium bicolor (assembly GCA_023374045.1). Taxonomy (NCBI): domain Eukaryota; kingdom Viridiplantae; phylum Streptophyta; class Magnoliopsida; order Caryophyllales; family Plumbaginaceae; genus Limonium; species Limonium bicolor. The sequence goes on from CM041778.1 coordinate 114,740,129, forward strand.
GAAGGGTTGACCATTGCATGTTTAATGTTGGCAACAACCAGACACGTCTTGACCCTTACATTTCATAGTTAGTTACGATCGATGGAGTATGTCGGTTAACATTTCAAAAAACTCTGTTGAGGCGATAAAGTTAATCCACATAATCTCTATTCTCTGACTCATCGATGTTTTAAGGTCACTGTCTTTCTTTGCTTTGGTCTTGGTAGACTTATTTGTTTTGTCAGGTTGACTCTCTCCTTTGATGGACTCGATTGTACTTCGATTGACTCCATCCTCAGCAACACTTCAAAGTTCCAACAAAATGTTCACTCAATTTAAGGCATTAATGCAATAAGGAAGTTAAGGGCACATTGATATTCACAAGTGACATATACTAATAGCAAGTTTAAACCGGTTTGCCCCGTTTTCACTAAGCAATTTACTTAAGGACCGTCATGGCCACCAGTGTACGGACCTTAGCTCATACACCCAAGTGCACATTATGTCAACAAAATATCGGTTGACAGCAAAGGATAAACATGGATGAAACACTACCGCTCATTCGATGAATAAAAAAAACCTCATAATGATATCCATACAAGGACGCCTATATAAATGCCTCATTTCTCATTTTTAACACAGGTTTACTATTCTTCAAGAAAGAGCATCAACACAATATAGGATTGAAGAATTCTCAGCTAGTGCTAAGATTCTTTAGGATTAACGTAGTTAAATAATAGTGGTGGCTAAAATAGGATCACTTCTGAAAGTGAGATACAAGAGAGAAAAATATGCTCAATTAGCTCCACGTGATTGAGCTACCATTCCTGGTATTTGTAAGATTGTGTTTCCCAAATCCTTGCTCTTTAAAATAACTAATGTCTGAAGTCTGCTGAAATCCACCTAGAGTCCAGACTAAGGACAATGCCACTTGGCCTTTATGAAGCATTATATTGGCCCTCAAAAAGATACCTTGACTTGATACATATTTGCACCTTATCGGCCCGTAGTTGTAGGTCATCAATCCTCGGTGCTTGCAATCGACGTAAACCTATGATGTAGGTCATGCCTGTGGATCTTGGATGTTGTCCATCGTTGGGAGCTCGTAACAACCTATGAATCGTGTCCACAACCATGTACTCCATCATATTCAAAATATCTGTCATTTATAGATGAATCTAAATTTGTCAAAATTCATCTCTAAAGCAACATATATTTTGAATATGAGGTGTAGTTTATAAACTCTAACGGGTTAGAAATAGACTTTGAGCATTTTTACAAACCAAAAATATAACTTTGGTTAATTTTTTATCCACATAAACAACCTTGAACTTTGCTTGATATACAAAGAAAGTGAAAAATATAAAAGAAGAAAGCATATTCCAATATTGTGAAGGGTGTGTAGGAATAGTGGGATGACTCAAAGCAATTTAAGCAGTTAGTCTGTAAAGTACTTTGACTTTATAGAACTTGAAATAGTGGAAGCAGTTAATCGACAAACTCAGATATAGAATGTGAACTTTTCATTGATAATTTCAATGATAAAGAACTTACACTGCCTGCTAAGTAGAAGGATTCTACTCCGCAGAATCTCACTCACTCACCCTACAGATTATATGATCAGCTCTATGATACTTGTAGTAAGCTTAGGAACTGCCTAGAATGAATCTAATAATAAAGCTCTCAATATTTCCTATTACACGTGATAGAGATCGCTTATCTTTTTTGGTGACTTTTCTCTCAAAATATAGCAGTTTGGTGTAGAAAAGCACAAATGAATGAGTAGAAATGAGCTTCCATTTGTATTGAGTTCGTATGGATGGTAGACAAAGTCTGTTTTCGGTTTTTCAGGAGCACAACATTCACATTGTATGATTTTTGGGCCTAATTGTTTCCTGAACATTTTGAGTCTTGGCCCTCAATTTTTGGCCAACTAAAAAGCCAGTGGACGTCTTAGAAGCGTTCTCCCATGAATTTTACAGCCAATACAACTGTCATCGTTAGCTGAACTCTGTCAAGGCGATAGACTCGATCTGCTAAGAAATTTTATGTCTTGTTCACGCATTTATTGCAATGCTTTTACTTGGTTTTTATATTGGTTGGCAGCTAACGTCGACCCATCAACTCAATTGATCAACTGCCTTCATTGATGCACTTTTCTTATACTGATGAAGTCCATATATAGTGAAACTTCAAGTTCATGCATTTCTTCATCAACTCAATTTGTACGTTTAATTGAGTCATCATAGGCAAAACCAAAGATTAAACATGATGCATTCTACATTTTTGTTGTCATGGAAGCTTTAATTAAACCATATTTTATATTTTATGATATACTTAAGTAATACTTTAATTATCAGTGATAGTAAATACATGATTTATGGTCGAAATTGTTAATCATTTGTGCATTAAAACATCACAACATTTTGAAAAGGAACCAAATACATATAATAAATTGTATTTATCCCAAGGTTTTAAAAACGGTACAGACTGTCTATAGTATGTGACTCGGGAGTACTGATGCGGATGAGACGGATGTACTGATACAGACAATATATATATAATAAAAATACTTAAGACTTATACAAATAAGTTACACAAAACATTACCAAGATAGTTGTTTTTACTAAATATTTTGGAAATGATCAAAATGAAAATAAGTAATTTAGATCACCCAACATCTTTACTTGGCCATTCAAAATTTCAATGCTCTTTTTCAATTTAAGCTCTCACTACCTAAATTAAATAATCAATTCCAATTTAATTTTATTTATTTCAAGTCTTGCCAAGATAATTTTATACAAACAAAAATTACTACCTACATTTATTTAGAAAAAGTGAACAAACAAACTTAAATCAAATATTAAGTCCAATTAGTGTTATATATTATAAAAACTTTCTCCAGTTCCCATATCTCACAATTTATGCTGCAGAATCCATTTAATTATTAATGCTAAACATAAAAAACAAATAAAATATTAACAATATAATTATTCTAACTCAATATGGATGGAATTTTAGAGAGCTATACAACTCATCATATAAATATCTTCCAATATTTCTCAACAATGACAATTAAAAAATGAAAAAATTATTATCTACTCATTGTTCATATATTAGAGATCTAAAGGAAAATAATATTAACATATAAAGGGTGAGAGTAACCTCTCGTAAAGTAACACTCACACTGCATATCTAAAAAAAAAAGTCTGTCTTCGTTCTCGGTTTCTCACTCCCTCACATTCATAATTACACCAGTAAAAATAAAAAATGAAAACTAGAGTGATGAAGGGCTCTGTAGGGAGGGTGTTCACGCAAATTTCTTCTGGAAAAACAGAGCTCTTGTTCACTATTGCACGAGAATGAAACGAACCATGAAGAATGAAGTCTAGGTTTTGAGTTTTGATGAATTTGTTTCTACCGCATAAACGGGGCAAGAGTGATGAATTTCATTTTTTTAATAAGTGAAGGCAAATTGTGACATCTGGTTCTCATCCCTTATGTGAGTTGTTGTTGGAGCATAGAGATGCTGTTGTGATAGTCAATCACTGAGAAGGAGTCATTCGTGTGTTGTAAAACACAACCAAGTTGTTCACTACAAGAAACACAACAGAGTCTGCACAAACTAAGAAGCAAGACTGACTCCATCATACGGTAACACCCCTACCACTAATCTCGTCATTAACTCATAATCTCCTCATAATTCAACACATTTGCAGCGGACAATCTAATACAACCGGCGGGTGGAACAATACCGTTAGCCACCCACGTGGCTAACAAGGTCTAACTCAATACAGCATCGGTCTGATGGACCGGAATAACTGAGTACTCAATACAAATACAATTCTCATTCTTGCTATCGAGTCACATTCAATACAAACTATACCGAGTTTCTATTACAATTCAAATGCCGGTACACTTTCGGTCTTACAATACTGACAATTAAAATTACAATGTAATTACATAATCTAACTACTACCCATGCCGTAGCATCCCCGTCCTACTCTCGAACGGTTATTGGCTCTGAGTACCTGAAAAAGAATGGGTGGCCCCAAAGGGGCTCAGCACCTTTGCTGGTATGGAAGTCGTGCAACCCGCTACTACCAGGCCACACTCAACTAATTCTCATCTTAGCATGCGATTGATTTTATTTAAATCATGACATGAAGTGCAATAAACATATATCATGCTCGCATCATAACAAGTATTCAAACATAGAATACTATCAGTGAGACTAACACATTAGTTAGTTAGTTTACACAATCTCACTCTTAGGCCATGAGAGTTCTACCTCACTAACGACTCGTTCTCATTGTTCAATACTTTTCCATTCTCCTTGGATACTTATTTGTTCTCTTAGTTCTTTAGACACTACAGGTCTCATTCTTACTTTCTCAATTGTTCTTCTCTTAATTAATTCTTAAGCCATTACACATGGCCTCCGGGCAGAGTCATACACAAGAATCACCACCGGGCTTTCAACGTTACTAGTCTAACTTCCCCAGTATCGACCCTAATCTGGGTCTAGCATAGTGGGAAGGCTCAACTAGTAACCAGAACTCTCTTTTAGTTCCTACTTCTTTCACGTAGGTTCGAATCTCTCTCGGACTTCTCACATTCCCAAATACTCCTCTCTCGGAGTTATAATATAATGATTTATATTAGTTTAGAAGCATCACTCTCGATGTCTTCTAATGTCTTAGGGAATTTTCTCAAGTTCTTGTATTCTCAGAATTAAGGGTTGCCCCCAACATTTTGAATACTTGTACATTCGGGTTGTTTCTTATACTGGATCGGGTCCTCATATAGGAGGTCGACTATCCTTAAAAGGGAGTTTGATGGTCCCTTAATCTCTTTTTACTTTTCTCATGGGTTCATAACTTTGAACTACATTGTTCTCTTAATAGAGGTACTTTATACCTTTCCACCATTAATTGTTTCGTGGATTGTTTCGTTCCAGTTCTCTTACAGTTAGCGGGAGTTTACTAGTCTCGTACATCTCTCTCACGTTCTAGTGAGTTCATAAGGTTACATTATCGTATTTCACTATTCGATAGTTCTTAAGTGTTTTCCACGTTTGAGTTATTACGTGGGACGACTCTTTCTACGAGTCACTAACCATACGGTAATTATTTATGTTTTGGTCTATGACACTATGTTAGACCACACAATCACGCAAGGAAGGTTATCACATGCACCAAGCATCAAGATATACATAAAAATGCAATAAATATTTTTCATGCATTTATCTTGTTAGGCCGGCACACAAGCAAACAGCACACAAGCCGAGAGGACTCGGCAGGACACAAGTTGCAAGAAATACATACCTTTCACCATGGGGTTACTCTACCATGTCACTTCACGTCCCTCGGGCTGTTCTTGAATTTCTGGTAACATTTCGAGTGTTTCTATTAACATTAAGGTAGTACGGTATGTAAATGACTATTACTCCCGTAGTTAACCCCGTTATCCCGTTATTCTTAGTTTTACTCATATGTCCTTAAGTTCTCAACTTTATCATTCACTTATAGCACTTGTTTATACTTCTTAGGACCTTTACATGTCACCAAACAAGTCCTAATCGTCACCTAATATCATTACCATTCAAACCCCCACCTTTTAATGCCTTAAAAACACGCACGACTCAATTCTGGGGGTGGTCCGGGACTTGGTCCGGACCCAAAGTCCCGGACCAATGTATTTTGGTACTCTCAGCTCATTTTTACACCTGGTCTGGGTCCTGGTCCTGGTCCTGGACTAGGGTCCTGGACCAACATACTAGGTCACTTTTGGGGCATTTTTAAGGACGGTCTGGGACTTGGTCCGACCCTTAAGTCCCGGACCCTGCTAAAAAGCTGCTAAAATTGCATTTTCTACCCTTAATCCAACCTTAATCCACACCCAATCTTTTCCTAATCTTTCCACATGTTTTCTAACATGTTTAAGCACCTTAAACACTCCTTAAACCTGCTTAAACCATTGCTTAACTCTTTTACTCATTTCTTGATCAATCACCCAAATTTTCATTCTCATATGTTGCACTTTGCACACTTGTGCATTTCCAAACTTCCTCTTGATGTTTCACAACCTTCTACAACCATTACCAACTCATTTGTTGACCATAAACATTCATTCCTAGCCATTCTCATCTCTATTACCCAAGTCTAATCTTTACTTTCAAGGTTACACACACTAACTCTTTTCTAGACCTTCCAAGACACCAAAACATTATTTATGCTACAGATTTTTGCATCCCACTAATCCATTCTTCATCTACCATTTTAAGAAGATAAAACAACCAAATCAATCCCAATGAACACATAGTTAACCCCTAGGTTCTCCAACTCATAAAATCGCGTAGAACACTTATTTCTACGGAAATTTCACCATAACTCACCTACAACTCTAACATTCCCAAATGCTCATTTCATTCACCTAATTTATTTCAAAACTAACCAAACCCATATTGGGTTCTACCAGCATGTAAAATTTCATCAAAGCTCATTAATCAACAATGTAAGCAGTAAACTTAATTGCTTGGCTCTTAGGCCCTTAAATCATAAACAAATTCACAATTACACTAAACATCATCACAATTCTCTCTCATCTCAATCAAATACATTTCCACTCAGATTTTTGTTCATTCTTTTATTTACCCATCCCATAATTTCTAAGGTAATTAGGATAGATATTAAGGTAGATGGTTTACCTTTAATTCTCAAATCTTCTTTCAATTCTCCTCTTCCTCTTCTCCATTTCTCTTGATGCCAAATCGGTCAAGGGCAATCCAATTGCCCCATTCTCTAGACCAACACCCAAATGGGGGAATTAAACACTAAACAATATACCTAGATTCATCAATTAATCTAGGGCACAAGGGAAAGGTGCTCAAAGCATAAAGATGAAGAATTACCTTGAAACCTTTAAAATGGGCTTTTGGTCATGAATCAAAGAGGAGCTCCAACCACCATCTTAGGCTTGGAAAAATGCTCAAACAAAGGAAAGAACAAGGCACCATGAGAGGCCAAAATCGGTCACAAAGAGATTGAAGAAGGAAATGGATTTTTGTGGTTCTTTTTACCTTGAATGAAAGAGGAGACATCCTAGCTCCAGAAAATGTGATTTTATTCTCAAATGGGGCTATACCCATGGTGGTCAACTTCAAGATTTTGAGATTTTGAAAAGAGAGAAGTGAAGCTCTTGGTGAGGGGAGTTCAAATGTGTAATTTATTTTTGATTTGGAGCATTAATGTGGCTTTGGCAAGGAGTGAAAGATAGAGAAGCCATGGTTGAGCTTAAAAATCATAACAACAGCAGAAAGGGGAGGAGGAAGACGGATGGAGGAAGAAAAGGAGGGGGAGAAGGGAAATGAGAGGAGAGAGAGAAGGGGGAGTTGCTTTTGTACTTTTTCCCACTTTTTACTTTTGTCTTTTCCTAACTTAAGGGAGTCAACTAGTCAAGAGAGGAGAGTGTTGACTCACTCAAGAAAACCGGCCCCCACTAATTAATTAAGCTGGGACATTTTTTTCTTTTTACAAGAAACCCTCATAAACTCCCAGTTTTGGCACTATTTACTAACCGGGCCCGTTTTCCGAATTTTTCTCGTTTCTTTAATTTTAATGGTTCTTAGGATTCCCTTAATGTTTAATTATAGTTATATGATCAACTATAATTTTTACGGGTCTATTTGACCAGTTAAAGGCACGTTTTTGGGTTTTCTCGAAAAACGTGCTTTAAAGCTTCCTTAGCGTTTTTAACCCACTATATGGATTCGTTTTCTTCGGGAATTGTTCCCACATATTATTTAGGCATAATTAAGCCTTAGGAATCCATCTAGGACTTTAACCGAGGCCATATACCTCCTATGGTTGTGTAACGCTCGTTTTTACGTTTTATACTTTTTAAGCGTTTTCCCTTTTCTTTTGGTTTTACTTTCTTCACCAAAGCTCTTTAGGCATAATTAGGCCTCTAAAATTCATATTAGAATAATTTAATCACCATTTTTAATTTTGGGGTATTTCAATCATACTATTGCGATATTTAAGGAGCGAGGGAGTCAATGTTCAAATGTCCCAACGGGCTGAAGGTTGCCTAAGTCCACTCCAAAGATTATGCCTGAATAATGGCATAATGTAACTCAGCACACGGTCCACTAAGTTAGTTCCAAAATTTAAGGAACTAACTCGTTCAACCGTTAACTTAGAAATACTATAAATAGGGATGTAATCAGTAGTTAACGGTGCACTTTTTGGAGATCTTTGATAGACAAACATTGTAAGAGAGCTAAGAGAGTTGCATTCAGTTCTAGAGAGAGATTGTACCAAAGTTAGTTAGAGCTTTTAGATAGATTCATCATAGAAAGATTCTAGTTTCACTACACTTATCATTGAGCTGATCAAAGAGTGTATTGGGTGAGTAAGTGAAAACCACGAACTAGATTCCATCTACGGAGTGGGCATTGAAGTTGTTTTGTTTTTTACCAGGAAATAAAATACTTATATTGTGTATTTTTCTAAGTTCTACCGAGTCTTTCCTTCTTTCTAGTATTCTCTCAATTAGTTCCTCTTAGTCTTTTGAGTTCAAGTAATTACTTCCGCGCACTTAGCTCAACTGAGTGTTTCCGCATCATCATTGCTTCCGCATACTTAGTTCGATTGAGTCAAACAGTCTAACAAACTCACACCTTGAGTTGGTTTGATTCAGCCGTCTGATCCTACACGTGGTATCAAAGCCTCGTCTAGCTGACATTTAATCAAGTAGCAATGACAGATTTCTTCGTCAATCAAAACAACAAGATGCATTTGAGCATCCCAAAATCACTTCCACAAATTATGATCATTGGAAAAATGAGATCGAGCAACACATCGAGTCCATCAACTCTGAATTATGGGAGACATCATCGGAGGAGATCTCATAGTCAAGCCAGATCATTCTGCATGGACCGCGGTAGATTGTAAAAGGTATAAATTGAATTGACAAGCCTCTCAAGCCATCTACACATTCCTGTTCATTCCAGAACAAAGAAGAGTCAATCACTGTAAGTCCGCAAATGAAATTTGGACTCTCCTTCAAGCAACCCACGAAGGAGTCACTGAACTCAAGAAATGCAAGGCCTAAGAGTTGAGAATGGACTATGGGAACTTTCTGCAAAAACCTGGTGAGTCTCTAGAAGATGTACTTGATCATTTTTACCTACTAACAACTACTATGCAGGAAGTCAATATTCTACCAGATAGGGAGAGTGTCTTGCACAAGCTGCTCGACAGCCTCAAAGAAGAATGGACAGAAACCGTAATCTCCACCAAATCTTGCAAATATCTTTTCTAATAGAGCTATTAGGACTTGAGGTCTTATCTACAGTATATAGATAAGTATAAGAAAAATGTTAGAAAGAAATGTGGTAGTGCATCATCTTCCTATTCTGGTCAAACCACTGCTATAAATGACCAAGCCTTACAGGCTAAGACAACTCAGCTAATCAAGATGGGGCCTATATTGCTGACAATTAGGTTAGACAAGCAAAAGCTGAGTTAGTGGATATCATAGTTGAAGAAAGTGACGCTGAGACTATGGAAGACTTCATCTTCATAGTAAAGAATTTTCGAAAATTCATGCGGAGTTAGCCAAATCAACAGAGTCGGTCGCTCTCAAACTCATCCAAACAAATTTTCAACTTTGTCACTTGCTTCAACTACAACAAACTGAGCCACTTCAAAAAGGATTGTCCTCTCCTCAAAAACCAGTTCAAAAAGCCTCAAGGAAGATCACTAATGGCATCCGTTGGTTGGGGTGACTCAGACTCTGACGATCAAGATGCAGAATCAAGTGGTCTGATTTGTCTCATGGCGCATGATCCAACAGAGTCTATGATCCCTGACAACGAGGTAACTCACTCTCATCTTGAGACAGATCTCTATCGTATTTCCCCTAAGGGTTTCTTAACTCTGATTGCTAAAATGGTTTCTGAGACTAACTCTCTTAAAGTTGATCTTAACAGAAAAATTTCTGAGTTAACTGAGGAACATAAGACTATTTCCTGCTCACTTAGATTGGATCTGCATGACTCTGGGCGTCAAGTTGACTCTCTTAAAAAGGAGCTTGACAAATCAAGTGTCTTACTGTATCCAACCAAAGGGAACAGGAAGAGTCGCTCACTTAGATTGACTCTCTCAAATGAGATCTCACCGTTTTTACTGATAAATGTTGTGCTCTTCAAAATGAGTTGAATAGTTCTAAATCCAGAATCATTTCCTTAATTTATTCTGTCAAACAACTCACTCAAAAGCTGAAAGAAAAAGAGATTGTTAATCTAAGATCTGGAGTTAGATCTACTCAATCCAAGCCCAAGTGGCATAAAGGAAAGTTTGATATTCCCAAAAACATGTCCAAATCCAACAATAAATCCAAGCGCCAACAACAAAAAGAACATTTTGATTCTTGATAGAATGAACAACAAAAATATGTTAATCTTCCTCCAACTAAAGTATGTGGTTACTGTGGAAGCCTTGGACATCGGGATAGTGCCTGCGACAAATGATCTCTTGTTTTGTAGGTGAGGGCGAATGTAGACTGCTGGTACTTAGATAGTAGATGTTCTTGTCATATGACAGGAGATCCAAATCAATTCAATTTGCTTTCATCCTACAAAAGAGGTAAGGTCACCTTTGGCAACAACAACCAAGGTGAAATCGTGGGAGTTGGGTCTGTAGGTAACCCCTCAAAGTTTAAGGTAGATGGAGTCCATCTGGTTACTGGTCTCCAACATAGTTTGTTAAGTATTTCTTAAATTTGTGATAGATTTAATTTGGTACTTTTCTCATCTTCGGATTGTAAAGTTTTTGATGAGCGTACAGGGTCTTTAAAAGTCATTGGACGCAGAAAAGGAAATCTTTACAAGATGTGCTTGAACTCAATCAACCCGGATGACCAAGTCTGTCTCAACGTTTATTCCAAGAATCAACTATTATGGCACACCAGACTCGGTCATGAAAATCACCGGTTGTTGAATAAACTCAAGAGTAAGGACCTAGTTATTAGTTTACTCCGTCTATGAAGCATGCATAAAAGGTAAACACACTCGGTCGTCATTCAAAAGTAAGTCAACTCTCTCTACTAGCTCTCTATTGGAACTGCTACACATGGATCTTGTTAGTCCCATGCGCACTCAAAGTAGAAGTGGTAAGAGGTATATCTTGGTCATAGTCGATGATTATTCTAGATGGACCTGGGTAATTTTTATGTCTGCTAAGGATGAAACCTTCATTGAGTTTGTCAAACTACATAAGGATTTAGTCAACAAATTCTCATCTACACTAAAAACTCTACAAACCGACCAGAGAACTGAATTTTGCAATAAGTCTTTTGACGAGTTTTGCAGGGATAAAGGAGTCAATCATCAAGTCTCATCCGCAAGAACTCCTGAGCAAAATGGAGTCGTTGAACATAAAAATTGGACCTTGGTCGAGATGGCACGAACCATGCTTATTGACAGCCAACTGGCTCCGTCCTACTGGGCAGAGGAAGTCAATACAGCATGTTATGTGCTTAATCGTGTCTTGATCCACCCTTTTCTTCAAAAGACTCCCTATGAGCTTCTACGACAACGCAAACCAAATCTCATCCATCTCAAACGTTTTGGTTGTCGATGTTATATACACAACAATGGTAAGGACAACTTGGGTAAGTTTTTTCCCAAAAGTGATGAAGGTATATTTCTTGGCTATTCTTCTAAAAGCAAAGCTTATTGTGTTATTAATTTGAGAACTCAGTGCTTAGAAGAAAGCCCTGATGTCAAGTTCAATGAGTTCAACAATGTTGGCTCATCTTTTGATCAACTTGACTTTGCTCCTAATGATTTTCTCACTGACCCACATTTCATCACAGTCCCAATAAGCAGACTTCAGGACACTCAATTCTCCCAGACTAAAATCACCCCAAGAAAAGAAAGCCATACCACAGATGACACTGACACTGACCACGTCTCTAACCCACTTAATCCTCAAGAATTGGACTTTGATTCCACTGAGCACGACACACCCTCTCCTACTCCACATTGAAAATTTCAACAAGCATCAGCACATCTTCCTGAAAACATCCTATCTGATCCCAATTCAGGTGTCCAAACTCATCTTTAAGCCATGGAAAACCTATGTGCCCTTGGTGTCTTTCTTTCAAGTACTGAACCTAAAAATGTCAAAGAGGCTTTGCTTGATAGCGATTGGGTCACTGCTATGCAGGAGGAACTTAATTCCCTTCAACAACATGCTGTCTGGGAATTAATCCCTCGGCCCACGCATCAACCGACTATTGGCACTCACTGGGCTTTCGTAATAAGCTTGATCATGTAGGACAAGTTACAGGAATAAAGCTTGTTTGGTAGTACAGGGTTACAATCAAGAAGAAGGGATTAACTATGATGAAACCTTTGCACTAGTAGTGCGTCTTGAAGCAATCCGCATGCTCATAGTGTTTGCTGCATTCAAAGGTTTTACATTATATCAAATGGACGTTAAGACAACCTTTCTTCATGGCTATATTGATATAGAAGTCTATGTCGAGCAACCCCCAGGGTTCACCGACTCTGTCCATCCCAACTACGTTTACAAACTATGTAAAGCCCTTTACGGACTCAAACAAGCTCCGCGTGCTTGGTATGAAAAACTCTCCTCATATCTGTTGCAAAATGGTTTCTCCTGAGGTAACATAGACAAAACATTATTCATACTTCACTCATCACATGACTTACTCTTAGTACAAGTTTATGTAGATGATATTATTTATGGGTCTACAAGTAACATCCTCTATGAACATTTTGCTAGCCTTATGAAGAAAGAGTTTTCCATGAATGAGTTAGGTGAACTTTGGTTCTTCCTAGGACTTCAAATTCAACAGGAGAAAGACGGGTTCAAGATCCACCAAAAGAAGTACATCAAGGAACTCCTTGGAAAGTATAACCTTTCAAATGTTAAGAGCATGTCCACTCCTAGCTGCACAACCGCCAAACTACATCTTGATGACAACGGAGTCGGTGTCAATGCAACAGAGTACCAAGGAATGATAGGGTCCCTCCTTTACCTGACTGCCAGTCGTCTAGATATCCTCCACACAGTCTGTCTTTGTGCCCGCTTCCAAGCAGCACCAAAACAGTCCCATCTCAAGAAAGTCAACCGTATCTTTCGATACCTCAAAGGTACAAGTATTCTTTATCTATGGTATCCTCATTCCCCTACTTTTACTTTATCTAGTTTTAGTGATTCTAATTGTGCTGGTTCGCTCCAAGATCGAAAGAGTACCTCAGGTAATGCACAGTTCCTTGGTCTTTGCTTAGTTTCATGGTCTTCTAAAAAGCAAAACTCGGTTGCACTTTCCACAGCTGAGGCAGAGTATGTCTCTACTACAGCCTGTTGCTCTCAACTCCTTTGGATGAAACAACAACTGCAAGACTACCACATCACTCAAGATTAAATCCCAATCTTTTGTGATAATAAAAGCACAATAAAAATCTCCGAAAACCCAGTCCAACATTCAAGAACCAAACACATTGAAATTCGCTTCCATTTCTTGAAGAACTGTGTTGAGAAAAAGCTAATCCAACTTGACTTTGTACCCACAGAAGATCAACTTGTAGATATTTTTACTAAACCACTTCCTATAGCAAGGTTTGAAGCACTTCGATCCGTAGTTGGAATGACTCCGTCCACCTAGACATTGTATCTCCTTTCTCATATCGCAATCGTTGGAAGGTAACCCTTTAGTTGCATAGAGTCAGTCCATGTCTGTGAATAATTCTGTAAATGGTGTTTGCTTGTGTCTCTCTATGATTCTATCTTTGCACACACGTCAACAATCAAAAATAAACCTTGAAATCCCAGCCTTTGATTATTCGCGCGCCTCATAATACCATTGACACACGAAAACCTTTACATCTTCTGAAAACCCCCGCAGCCTATAACCACATTACCCATTCCCCCATCTTTGCCCACCTTTCCCGCTCACCTACACCAAACCCTTCACCATGGCTGACATCGACTTTAATGGAATCAAAATCCCAACCAAAATCTTCAACGATCCGATACGTCTCCATGCATTTCTTCAATCCATGGCCACCGCTCAACCTCCTCCTACCACCACCACCATCACCAAAACACCATCTCCTCATAAAGCTGCGACATCCACTCAACCCACAACTGCTTCTTCCTCACATGACACACCACCTTCAGCAGCCCCAACAGCAATTCTAGAGACCGATGTTGAAGAAACAACCCCCATCTAAACCATTCCCCCTCCAGCCAAGTCGCGATCTCCTTCGCCACCACAACCCCCGTCAAACCCTACCCTCCCCGAGCAAGAACCAGCTCCACCATCAAAACCCTCTTCACCAACTAACCACTCCCCCAAAAAATCTGTAACCCACACCCCACCAACATCTTTTAAACAAAAACCCTTGAAATGAAAGACTATAGTTCAACACCCAACCACAAAACGCGTCCTTCGATCTCGCCAACAAGCTCCTCCTACATTGTCACCCACAGTCTCCTCTACGACTGATGAGTCCTCCCCCGTCCGAGTAATGCACCCGGCTAAAGCGGTGAGTCATGAAACTTTGATAGGAGAAACATTCACCCGCTCTCACAAGCCTCCTTCAAAGGCTTCATGGCGCACCGCCAAGATTGATACATTCACTCAGTGTCACATAATTTCGGACCCCGCCGCTGATTGTAATCTGGTAAAGGGTAAATACCTAGATCTTTCTTGGGCTCTTTCTACTCACCTAGGAGAGTTAGTGAAAACGTTTGAAGTTCAGAGCTAGACCCATCTTTTCTCTAAAATTTCCAAATGGTTTTCGCAAGAATCTTTTGATTTCTATCAGAATCTAGTCATCCAAAATGGGTCTTCTCAGTCGTTTGTCAACTCTACTACTATTTTCTTTGATCTCCCTAAACTGTTTGCGGTTCTTAGGGTCTCGCATGTAGGTTTGCAGTTCTATGACAAAGGAGTCCTCCCTGACATTCCCGGAGTCCCACCCACAAAAATTTATAGATTTTTCTCTTCAAAAAGAAAAGTAGGTTCTCCGATTCCTAGGGGAGATCTCTCTGTTCTTCACCAACTCCTTCATATCTTGGTCATCAAAAATATTGTGCCCCACAAAGAAGGAAATGAAATGGCTAATTCTCTTGATTTGTCCATCATGTACTGCATTCTCCACCGTGATCCTGTCAACTTGGCCTTTTTAGTACTTAATTACATGGTGTAACACCCCAACCGTTAATCCATTGCTTACCGTCTAATCGTCCTGTTAATCCTACGAGTTCGCAGCGGAAATATTACTACTTACTACGGCGGGTGGTACAACGCCGCTAACCGCCCATACGGCTAGCTAGGCTTACCTTACTTACAGTCACGGTCTGATGCACATAGTGTACCGAGCTACTAAATTACTTACCAAAATATCATATGCCAAATACTTACATCCTGGATCACCGAGTATTTAAGTGTATTCAATTACATCCTTTCTAAGTTCCAAAAGAGTGAGTTTCTACCAGCTACTCATCTATACCAATTCCCATTCTATCAAAATCCAAAAAGGTGTACCCCATGGTACACCGGCTAATCAAAAAGGCTCTAGCTGTGTACTACTTAGTACACCAATCATCATTCAATGTTTACAATCCAAAAAGAAGACAGAAGAACTAGAACTAAGTCTTCACATCTTCATCCTTCGCGAGTACCTGCGTGTAGTAAAAATGGTGCCCCAAGGGGCTCAGCAAACGCTGCGTATAAACTCCGCATATACCGCGTGCTAGCTAGGGCACGCCGACTATTTGACGTCCACTAAACATGCTGTTCATTTATTTCATACATACATGCTTGCATACAGCATACATTCATTCACAATACATTATTCATTCCAAGGCAACAATACAATGATGCTCACAATACTTACCTTCACAAGGTTAGCCAAATTATGCATCCGGTTAATCGGAATGCTTTTACTCTTACTCATTACTCACTTTTTCTCACTTACATTTACTTACTTACATTCATTTTACTTACTCATTCTTACTTACTTACTCATACTCAAGTTAAGTCGTCGGGACCTCCGGCCCTAGGGACTACGCCATCCCACCTCCGGGATTTACTTGACTCACCAATCCGGGATGCTACCCACTTAAGGGATTTGGGCCGCGGACCAGTTTAAGAGTCAGGAATTGGAGCCAACCTCTCGTGACTCCGCATCCTCACGCGTGACCGAAACTATATCGGACTTCTACTCATTCCAATTTAATTACCAATTTAAGTTAGAATGGTTAGCTTGTTAGGAATAAGTTAGAAGTCCATTCACACAAATAATCGGTCACGATGCAATACAACACACATACACACATTCATTATCATCCATACATTTCATGAATTATACAAACTGAGATTTAAAGAACATATACCACAATATACAACACTACATATTCACAAGTAAACATGATAACTCCGATTCGTGCACTTATCTTATTTGGTGATCAATTACCACACAACACACAAATCAGAGTAACCAAGATAGCATACGGGGCATGAGAAATCCATACCGTTCACCGTTGTACGTGTTTCCGAACGTCCTCCGGTGTCACAAATCAAATCCTATGATATACATACAATTGAATGATTAATCAAACTATTATTAATCTTAACTTAACTACTTTTGTGTTTACTAATCCATACTCACTAAGTCTTTACACTCCTTACACTTATATTTCATTTTACTTACTTTCCATTACTTGTCCATGGTTTACATACCTATATATATACATATGTATAGGTGGGTATACATATATATATATACTAGTTATAAGCTTACTGTTTTTTTTTTGCAAGTATTGGGCCGTCCGACCCACCGTCCGACCCAAGCCCTGGGTCGGACCATTCCAGTAGGGTTCGTCCTCTGAAATTCACCCTGTCCGACCCAGCACTATTCCGTCCGACCCATACCCTCTGGGTCGGACCATTCCAGAAGGTTTCAGTTCCGTCGTCCAAGTCCTGTCCGACCCACGTCCGACTCACCCTCTGGGTCGGACGGAGTCAGAAACTTTGACGACGGAAAATTTTGCCTGTCCGACCCATGTCCGACTCACGGCCCTGGGTCGGACCATTCCAGAATGTTCACGTTCTGTTATTTAGGCCATGTCCGACCCACGTCCGACTCACGGCCCTGGGTCGGACCATTCCAGAAAGATTGATTTTCGTTTCTCAAGCCCCGTCCGACCCACGTCCGACTCATCGTCTGGGTCGGACGAAGTCAGAACCTTGCTACAGATTTTATTTTTCTTTCCCAATTTCACCCATTGTTTCCCCAATCTTCCTACATACATCCTAACATGTTTTTGTACAATTTTAACACTCTAAATCATGCTAATTCATTTCCTAACTCATTATACAGTTCTATACTAACTTACACACACAATTCTCTAAGTTTCTATTCAACACTTGCATTGTTTTCCTCCTTAATGTATTTTGCTACAGATTTTTGCTCTATCACTCTCCATCAATGGCTCCCTCTTCTAATGTCATTTCTAGCACCCCTAATGCATTATAACTACATTAGCTATCTCTCTCTAATACTCTCTATCTTTCTCTAACAAAATCTGTTACAACCTACCTTATTCACCTAGTTTAAAATTCACTATGTGTTCTAATCCTATATAAATTTTGCCATGGTCTCCCCTATATTTTTACACTCTCACCACATATTCTAGTTCACAATTCAACACTTATTTCACCTGTTTCAATAGACATCAATATACAAGCCTTCATACACAATTTCCAAATGCTATACACTACTAAAAATTCCTGCACACTACTTCTCATTCCCAATCTGTTTTGACAGTTTTTAAAATGTCTTTTAAGGATTCAAAATACCTATATTCTCCTACACATTACACTACCAATACATTACCATTTTTACAATACATATTTTTACTTCTAAAAATCTGTTACATACTCATTTACCAAGCTATACAAAGATGAGCTTAATTACCTTGTTTTCTTCTTCTAGTTTCTTTCTCTTCTTGCTTCTTCCTTCCTCTCTTTCTCCACCGGTTCAGCAAACACAAATTCTCTACTCTACAACCCATATACATACACATTTCAATACACTAAAAACTAACCCTAACTATTATTAAGTTTTAAGTAGGTTTTAGGGTTTAGAATTTATTTTACCTTCCAAGGGTGTAGGAGCTGTTTGGGTTAGCTCAAGAACAAACTTCTCCACCTTCCAAGAGTGCCAAAATCGGCTGGGTACAAAAGGGGCAACCAAGAGTTTAACTAGATTTTCGTTTTGCCCTTGAAGCTAGAAAAAGATGGAGTTTTCAAGAAGATTTTTACCTCACAAGAACAAGGAGAAGGAGGGCCTTATAATGGTGGTCTTGAAGCTCCAAATGGGACATACCCATAAAAACGAAAGTTGTTGTTTTCGAATTTTGGAAAGGTAGCAGTGTAGCTCTTGATGAGAGGATTCCAATGGTGTAGTTTTTATAATTTTTGGAGCAAGTTTGATGGAGTTTCAAGAGGAGAGAAGAGAGGTTTTATGTGGTTTTGCCTAATTCACCATGGCTGTCGCATGGAAGAAGAAAGGAAGAAAAAGAGAGAGTGAGGGTGGGGGTGTTCACGTGAGAGAGAGGAGAGAATAGGGATAGGAGAGAGAGTATGTGAGAGTGGGGTAGTTTTATTATTTTTGTCTTTTGTACATAGAGAGAATTGAGAGAGTGGGTGTGTGAGGGGGATAAAATCGGAACACACACAACCCTTATGGGTTTTTAAAATTCTATTTACAATATTGGACACAACAGTTTGAGTTATTTATTTTTCTACCCCACAACTTCCCGTTTTTGACAGTTTTTACTAATCTCTCGTTTTATTGATTTTATTGGTCCTAAAGCTTCACTAATATTTATTAATGATTATTTAGTTGACCAAAATTGTTACGAGTCTATTTGACCCGCTTAAAGACACGTTTTCCCGGTTACCTCGAAAAACGCGCTTTAAGGTTCGTTAGTGGTTTTAATCCATTTTAAGGATCCGTTTTCTTCGGGATTTGTTCCCTCATGATTATTTATACTTAATTAAGCCTCTAAATTACTTATTAGCCTAATTAATCACTATTTTTAATTACGGGGTATTTCAATCTACCCCCCTTAAGAAACTTTGCCCTCAAAGTTGCTCAAGGTTAATAGTTTAGTAATTCTACTCATTAGGCAACCCAATTGCCATAATGCATCTTACTACCACCTATGAGGTGTTTACTCCATTCCACATTGCAAACATACACACTTCAAGCATCATACACAATTCACATACACAATTCAACATTTTCCATACATACCATTCCACAATACGCAATACATCATTACCATTCACAATACACATTACACATCCATCATCCATCATACAAATACATTCATACACTACACATTACATGTACCAAATTCACTTACACTACATGTGCCATACAAAAATTTATTACAATACCTACACACTAAGCAATGCTTACCCCGAAGCAATGCAAGAGCAAAAGGGCTCTACCCCCATTAAAAGGGGTACGACCCGTACCCGTATTGCTAAATGCTAGACTCTCTAGTCTATGAACAGCTGTGGGTACTTAGCCTTCATGGCGTCTTTCAACTCCCATGTCGCTTCCTCGACATCATGGTTTGACCATAGGACCTTCACCATTCGTATAGACTTATGGCGAGTGTCTCTGGTCTTCCTATCCAGGATTCTCACTGGGGTTTCAACATATCGCATAGTCGGCTCGATGGATAGTCTCTCGGGCTCTAAGACGTGAGAAGGATCAGCAATGTACTTCTTGAGTTGTGACACATGAAATACATCATGGACGCGCCCCAAGTCCTCAGGTAATGCTAACCTGTAGGCTACGGATCCCACTCTTTCGGTGATAGCATACGGCCCTACAAACTTTGGGCTAAGCTTGCCCTTTTGGCCAAATCTGAAGACACCCTTCATAGGTGAAACACGCAAGAACACTTGGTCGCCCACAGCGAACTCAAGGTCGCGTCGTCGCACATCCGCATAGGATTTCTGTCTATCTTGGGCTGCCTTCATATTAGCTCGAATTTGCTGCACTTCAGCTTGCACTTGCTCAAGATACTCCGGTCCTATTTTGACCGCTTCACTTGACTCATCCCAACACAAGGGTGTACGGCAAGGTCTACCGTATAGAGCTTGGAAAGGCGACATCTTAATCGAGGCGTGATAACTATTATTATACGAGAACTCGATAAGATGAAGCTTATCTAACCAACTCCCCTGAAAGTCTAAGGCACATGCCCGAAGCATGTCCTCCAGTGTCTGGATGGTCCTTTCTGTCTGACCGTCGGTTTGAGGATGGAAGGCGGTACTCAACTTCAATTCTGTACCCAACGCTTCCCTTGTAGCTCTCCAGTATCTCGAAAGAAATCTGGTGTCGCGGTCAGATACTATTGTTTTCGGGACTCCGTGATGTCTGATAATCTCCTTGTCGAATAGCTCAGCTAGCTTCACTACCTTCCAGGTGTCCTTCATCGGTATGAATCTGGCAACCTTGGTAAGGCGATCGACTACAACCCAGATCATGTTGAGTCCTCCCCTGGCAGGTGGGAGTCCAACAACAAAATCCATGGAGATATCATGAAATTTCCACTCCAGAACTGGCATCGATTGTACCATTCCGCCCGTCTACGATGTTCAAATTTCACCTTTTGGCATGTTAGGCACCTCAATACAAACTCTGTCACATCTGATTTCATTCCAGACCACCAGAAGTACCTCTTCATGTCTTTGTACATCTTGGAGGCTCCCGGATGGACTGACAATGTGGAACAATGTGACTCTCGCAGGATGCGATCCCTTAGCTCAGCATTGCTTCGGGGGACGCATAGCCTGCCATTCAACCGAATCAAACCATCTTCATGTAGCTTGAAGTCATACTTCTTCTTCTCAAATGTACCATTCTCAATCTTTTGTCTGATTTCGGTTAGGTAAGGGTCGCTCAACTGAGCGTCTCGCACCTCATCAACCAAGTTAGAAGAAGCGAGTAGCGAATGGAGCGAGTGTGCTCGACGGCTCAGGGCGTCGGCTACAATGTTTGCCTTCCCTTCCTTATACTGCAAGTTGATGTCATAATCTGAAAGAAATTCCATCCATCTTCTCTGTCTCAAATTCAGTTCTTTCTGTGTGAATACGTACTGTAAGCTCTTATGGTCGGAGTAGATGGTGATGCTTACCCCATAGAGATAGTGTCGCCATATCTTCAAGGTGAAGACAATGGCCCCTAACTCTAAGTCGTGAGTCGGGTAATTCTCCTCATGCTTTTTCAGCTGGCGGGAGGCATAAGCTACAACCTTGCCATGCTGCATGAGTACGCATCCCATTCCTTTGCCTGATGCATCACAATACACCTCAAATCCCTCTGTGCCCTCTGGAAGAGTAAGGACGGGCACTGAGGTCAATGAGTCCTTAAGGCTCTGAAATGATAACTCGCACTCGTGTGTCCATACAAACGGTGCATCTTTCTTCATCAGTGTAGTCATGGGCTTAGCAACTTTTAAGAAGTCCTTTACAAATCTCCGGTAGTAACCGGCTAGACCAAGAAAGCTCCTAATGTCGGTAACAGTCTTGGGTCTAGGCCATGATCGTACATCTTCTATCTTAGAAGGGTCAACTGAGATACCTGCGCTCGAGATGACATGTCCAAGGAATGATACCTGATCAAGCCAAAACTCGCATTTGGAGAACTTCGCATACAGCTGGTTCTCGCGCAGTGTCTCAAGCACTTTCCTCAAATGAATTTCATGTTCCTCTACTGATTTGGAGTATACCAGTATGTCGTCGATGAAGACAACCACTGAAGTGTCCAACTGCTCACTGAATAAACGATTCATGAGGTCCATGAATTTAGTTGGTGCGTTTGACAAACCGAATGGCATCACCGTGAATTCGTAGTGGCCATATCTGGTACGGAATGCCGTTTTCTCAATGTCTTGATCTTTGATTGCAATTTGATGATATCCAGAACGGAGATCAATCTTGGAGAAGACCGATGCTCCTTTCAGCTGGTCGAATAGGTCGTCGATGCGTGGCAATGGGTATTTATTTTTGACTGTGACCACATTCAGCTCGTGGTAGTCAATACATAGTCAGAGACTACCGTCCTTCTTCTTCACGAAGAGAACCGGTGCTCCCCAGGGTGATACGCTCGGGCGTATAAACCCTTTGTCTAGAAGGTCTCTTAACTGCTCTTTTAGTTCGGTCATTTCTGCAGGTGCCATGCGGTACGATGCCCTGGCAATGGGACCGGTACCTGGCAATAGATCAATTTCAAATTTCACTACTCTCGGTGGTGGCATGCCGGGTAGCTCCTTAGGGAATACATCGGGATATTCGGATACAATGGGTACTTCATCACTGAACTCTAGATCTCTCTCCAGGTCTTGTACATAACACAAATATACTACTTGGCCCTTTCTGAGCTCCCGGTACATAGCCATAGCAGATATAAGTGTGGTCGAAGGCTCTCTCGGTCTCTGGCGGTAAGATACGGTAACCCCAGAAGGACTCTTGAGCAGCAAACGATGCTCGGCGCAGAGGATTCTACCCTTGTGCCGCTCCAACCAATTCATTCCAATGATTAAGTCGAATCCCAATCCATTGAATTCGATGAAGGAAATGGGAACGCTTCGTTTTTGACTTCAATGGTGACTGATTGATAATATCTGGTGCACTTTACTCGCTCCTTCGATGGGAGAGTAACCATGAAGTTCGGTAGCTCATCCGCATCTAGCTTCAACCTCTTCACAAAGGATGGTGATACGAACGTGTGAGAGGCGCTGAAGTCGAATAACACATTGGCATCAATGCCATTTATTGGGAAGGTTCCCGTTAAGATGGTGCCGCTTCTGCCGGCTTGTGCTTCGGTGAGGATGCTCAGGTTAGCTTCGGTACCGAGTCCACAACCTATTGGATTCACAATTGGATAAGTATTGATGGTGGACACAAGTGGAATTAAATCAACACTGCTCTTTATTGATAAACCAACCATCATACATACCGTGTCTCTAATACACGTTACTAATAGATTACATGATACTATGAATTTAATACTTTCTAAAGGTAAGGTTCAGGCGTCTTGGTTTCATGTGTGTGGCATTGATTATTACCGGCGGTGCCGTATTCAACTTGATCTTGTTGATCCCGTGATACAGCATCCTAGAGTTTCCACCCATGATTAGGACATCTCCTGATCTCAATACCAGTTTCCGTGCGAGGTCCACACGCTTCTGCTCGCTATACAGGAATACGGCGTCATCACCAATGGACCAAGACACTACGGGCACTCCTTGTTCAAGAGATTCCGCTGTCTCGTCCTTGTCTTGGTGTAACCCAAGTCGTCCTTCTTTCTCGTAGAAGTTGACGATACAGAGGTCCGCTTCAAATGCGGGAATCGGTTCATGTTCGCATTGTCGTGCAAGTTCTACCGCTTGTGTGACGAGTGTCTGAAACTCTGAAGGGATTGTCGGTGGCGTCGCTCCATCTTGTGTTCGTGTCTTCTGGTATGTCTTGGTATAAGGATTCCAGTCCTTTCCTAAGCACATCATTTTTAGCTTCATCTTCGCTCCACCGGGGAATTCAGGTGTGTAAAATCCACCTTGACCCGTTCCTAGCTCGTTGCATCGTCGGATGATTGAGATTTGTGCTTCGGGTGTCAGGTATCCCTTTAATAAGATCATACCTGGTCGGATGACCTGACACTGTTCGTTGGGTAGTAGGGTTGGTATGTCGATCTCTTCTTGATTCAGTTTTACCGGTATCGGGTAACAGATACTAAAGCTTCCTATGGTTATAAATTTCATCTACGGTGAGTACTAGTTTCAACTACTTCATTTCATGCTTAATACACACTTCAATTTATTTACTCATGCATTCACTCATACAGTTACTCCAATACTTAGACATGCTACTTCAAGGATAAAGGTTTAGATTATACCTGGGCCGGACTTAGAACCGGACCCGTCACGGTCTATCACGTGAAGGAAGGCTGCCTCTGAGGTGCACCCCTCGGAGGTCCCCGGATCCCTGTCCCTGTGGTGCCTGCTGGGCTGGTGCATCGCCAGATGCAACCTCCTTGCCTTCTCTCTGTTTGTAGTTTTGGAAGTTCCCCTTTGGCTTGGTGCTCTCTGGGCATCTATTGGCTGTGTGACCGGGTTTTTGGCAGCTATAGCACTTGATTTCCCTCCCATAACAGTCCTTACCAGGATGGTCCTGGTTGCATTTCCTGCACACATTGGTGCGGCCATCGGGAAGGTTTTGGCGGAACCGGAGCTAGAACCTGAGGTTAGAGGGTTAGCACATGTGTGCGTGGATATACTAGATACATTACTTGTACGATTACGATTTAGGAATAGAGTTTTACCCTTCGGTGGGTGTGATCTCAGTGGCTTTGCTGCCACCGGTGCAGAATAACCAAGCTGAAGAAGCTCAACTGGTTTGCCCTGCTCAGCATGGGCACTGCCTCACCTGGGGATTTCTTTTGGGATTGCTGAAAGAAATTCCCCTTCTTCTTTTGCCAGCGCTTCCCCTGGTTCTGCTCCTCATACTGGTGTTTTTGTTGTTGGCTTTGCGCTTCACGGTTTCTTCATCCCTTAACTGGCAAAGTGATTTCAACACGCGAGAAGCCGCGTGATAACACTCCTGAAATCTCAGTATTAGCCGGGATTCTCATTTAGGAAAGGATAGGAAAAGATTCAAAGAATCAGGATTGAAATGATACTAAGGGTTATCTGATATTTACCTGAGGGAGGTAAATCTCGTTAGCCCATACCGTAACCGAAGGCGATGGCTCAGACCGCCATAGAAGCGATCGACCAACACCTGGCCGGTGTATCCTAGATCAGGAGGAGACGGAGGATGAGGAGGAAAGTGCGGTAGTACTCGTCGACAGACATCTTCTCTGTCATTTTCAAGGCTTCTAGCTCTAGCCTTTTCTTGGTCTTTACGTGCTCTGGGTAGTATTTTGAACGGAGGAGAGATGCAAAGGACTCCCAATCGAATGTGGGGTCGTTGACGTGCTCATGCTTGATTAGCATCCACCAATCCATTGCAGCATCCTTCAGATATAAGCAGCAACTCTGACTCGAACTCCAGCAGGAGCTTCGAGGGTTTCAAAGGCTGTCTCCATCTCGGAGATGTAGGCCTCTAGCTTAGCCGGATCACTCTCGCCCCTAAAGCAAGGAGGGCGGAGTTCCACTACCGCTTTTACCCAGTTCCCTTCTCTGGGTGGCGGGGAAGGGATTGGCCCCGCTTGAGTTTGTTGGTTCTGTTGGGTTTGTTGCACGGCTTGGATTACTTATGGTAGCATCTGTGCTACCGTGGCGGCGACGATCTCAGCTATCGTCTGCGCGCCGGGTCCGTCATTGCCCCCTCCTCTAGGGCGACCTGGACCTCTTCCTGACATCTGAATATTTAACAGTTACATTAGGCTTCGCAAGATATGACCTAAGGGTCTTGAAATTTAAGCAAGGTATCGTTCATAAGAACGTCAAGGGTATCCGTCGTTAACAATGGTAGTTCCTAGTTAGGTTTCTAAGTATCCGTCTTAAGACGGTTGAAATCCTAACCGGTAATCCCCTATGCTCGGTAACTGAGGACATCAGAGCGTAACTACCTCTGATACCACTTTTTGTAACACCCCAACCGTTAATCCCATGCTTACCGTCTAATCGTCCTGTTAATCCTACGAGTTCGCAGCGGAAATATTACTACTTACTACGGCGGGTGGTACAACGCCGCTAACCGCCCATACGCTAGCTAGGCTTACCTTACTCAGTCATCTGATGCACATAGTGTACCGAGCTACTAAATTACTTACCAAAATATCATATGCCAAATACTTACTCCTGGATCACCGAGTATTTAAGTGTATTCAATTACATCCTTTCTAAGTTCCAAAAGAGTGAGTTTCTACCAGCTACTCATCTATACCAATTCCCATTCTATCAAAATCCAAAAAGGTGTACCCCATGGTACACGGCTAATAAAAAAGGCTCTAGCCGTGTACTACTTAGTACATCAATCATCATTCAATGTTTACAATCCAAAAAGAAGACAGAAGAACTAGAACTAAGTCTTCACATCTTCATCATTCGCGAGTACCTGCGTGTAGTAAAAATGGTGCCCCAAGGGGCTCAGCAAACGCTGCGTATAAACTCCGCATATACCGCGTGCTAGCTAGGGCACGCCGACGATTTGACGTCCACTAAACATGCTGTTCATTTATTTCATACATACATGCTTGCATACAACATACATTCATTCACAATACATTATTCATTCCAAGGCAACAATACAATGATCACTAGTAGAAAAAAGGCCTATTTCGGCGGTTCCAATGGGCCTATTTCGGCGGTTGTGAACCGCCGAAATGAGCACCGCCGAAATAGGTGTGAGCACCTATTTCGGCGGTTGT
This sequence comes from Limonium bicolor, assembly GCA_023374045.1. Taxonomy (NCBI): domain Eukaryota; kingdom Viridiplantae; phylum Streptophyta; class Magnoliopsida; order Caryophyllales; family Plumbaginaceae; genus Limonium; species Limonium bicolor. The sequence goes on from CM041778.1 coordinate 114,766,614, forward strand.
AAACCGCCGAACTAGATGTACCTATCTCGGCGGTTCTTAGAGAACAACCGCCGAGATAGGCCCCTGGGATTGACCGTGTGTGAGATTGACCATGAGTCTATCTCGGCGGTTCTTAGAGAACAACCGCCGAGATAGACCCATGGTCAATCTCACACACGGTCAATCCCAGGGGCCTATCTCGGCGGTTGTTCTCTAAGAACCGCCGAGATAGGTATTTTTTTTTTGTTTTTTTCCATCCCAGCTTATATATATATATATTCACCACATTTGATTCAATCAGACCTGTAATAATGCTTCATCCATACAGGGAGCTCCAGCACACATTTAAAAAGTTATAAAAGCTCCCAATTAATACCAACGACGCACCACAATTTGAGAGTTAACAAAACCAATGCAATTACACTTACTTTCACACTTTCAATACAAATAAAAAACACCATTACAATTCAAATCTACCATTACACCATCCACAAGTGTACAGAGTTATATTTACATACTCGAAAAAGTTAGCAAAACATCTTCATGATCATCAATTCATTAAACTTGTGCAGACGAACTCCGACCATTCCTCAAGCATCTCAACAATTTGAGCATCATCATACTGACCATCTTTGAACACTTGTTCGTAAGCCTTGAAAAAAAATGAACATTAATCTAAAACGTACAAGTCTAACAACATGTAAAGAGCATAACTGAAACTTTCAAAGAATGTTACCATGTCTAACGAGTGCTCTGGTAAAAGGTTCGCCGCTCCTACTATGTCACTCATGAATCTCATGACATAGTATCCACATTCTGACCCCCCAGGCTGCACCGGACACTATACAAACACACATATTGACAGTTATAAACAAGTTTAAACATTATCACACAAATTTATCAATTAATAGAGTACCTTGACAGTGTTCCAAGGGATGTTATTCTTCATTGTTATACCCTGGAGTCTTAATGCAGCTTTCATGGAACTATATACATCAGCAATATATATAGTTTTAAGCATCAGTAGCAAATTATGAAACAGTTAATGTTATGTAAAATAATTGTTGTTTACGATAACAAAATAATTACCCCAGTATTGCGGTGGAGATCTTCGGTCTCTTGGCACCCGCACCAAGTGAGTCAAATTGCAAGATTCGTGGGTGCTTCCCCATCACCAGCACAAGCAATGACCAATGTCGACTGTCCACAAATTACACAATGTGTTGAAATCATTAAGCAACTAACACAAACTATATGTTTTAGATAATACTAATAGAAATAGTCAAATATCATACCCTGAATGATATGGCAGCATAATAAATGACTTTTTCGAACATTCATAGAGGGCATTCGTCATATATTGCATAAGGCCTTGCGGATCACTTGTCATCTGGACTTCATTGCACATAGCAGGACACAGGAATCCAAATCTTTGATCTTGATAGACATTGATCGCCTTATCATGCACCCACCTATGAGGCAATATCATTAGTCATTAACTTTATATTCAAACATCTAATTCATCACCAATTAATGAATTCAAAATATAAAAGGTAGAAGTCACTCACATGGCGGCCGACTTGATAATCGACACATTCAACCAATCCCTCCTGAAGCACTCCTCGAAGTCGGACATATACATCCCAAATCGATGTATATCTTCTCCTTGAACTATATAGTGAAATATCCGCTCGGGATCTTCCACAATGAGGGAATCACTATCCGGTGGTAGCACCAACAACGAGGAATGCAGAATCTGCATATTGGTCGACAAGCCGGCCAATATTCTCTTCTCCACCAAAGCAGGTCTAAGCACAAAATTTGTGGATGCCTTTGATTGCACAGGTGTGGCAATTCTTTTTCCTTTGCCCTTATCAGTCTTCGGTGGGGTCATATCCTATGATATTAGTCTAATTAAGTATATGGATGCAAGGTGGTACACCAATAGTTTTATAGCAACGGTTAAGAGTAATACCTGCCCAGGGAGTCTGACCAATCGTGCAGGCCACTGCACTGTCGCAGTTGTGCAGAACGCACGGTAGGTCTTTGTGGGACCGGCACCGGTAAACCGACGTCAGCATGCTCTGCAACAAATTCGTCTACAAGCACTCGTGCATGGTAATGTCGGAGTGGTTCACCGTGCACAATATCACTTGGACGAGAGGGGAAAAGTTTTCCCCATGCAACCATGACCTCTTCTACTCCAATTTGTAAAAACAGATGGCACTCAGTGGGTGCCTGAGTGTTATGTGGAACTTGTTTAGATAAAAATTGAGAATTCTTCTATGATGATATTAGTGATCAAGTTAAAAATCATAATCGTCATGTACTCAATTGAAATGTAAGTCTAACCTGTAGAGATGCATAGGGAAACGGATCAGCCGAGTGGACACTACTTCTCACTACCTGGTGGTCGAGAAACCTCTTGGCTTTCATGCTGCTGTGGCTGAATCCTTGATATAGCCTGAGCGATCCTCTCGTCGACGTTCTGAGTAATCCTCTGCTCCATCTCAGACATCGCTCTCAGGTGCTCCTCGTAGCTAATCGACTGTCCCCGGCTGATTCTGGACCCGGGTGCGCCAAATGCCTGGCGGATACCAACGTGCCCACCAAACCCAATGGCACGACCTGGATGATCCTTCTTACCAAGAGCGCGTGTAAGAGGATCATCATTCCTCTGTGAGGTCCAGGTGCCCTGGGTGAGCTGAGAGCTTAATTCACCCTAATATAACACACAAATACAGTTATTAGTTTAACATAAGTTCATATACAAAGGAAATGAACAGTTTGACTGAAAATGAAATGATATCACTTACCATTTGAGCAATAACTGCTCTCGTGGCTTCATCATATTGAGGATTTTCGGGAGTAGAGTTCTTCGGAATGTGGCTTAACTCCCACACTTTCATTCTTCTGCCACTGGCATCCAATGAGCCATCCGTGGGCAGATATCCCTTTTGCTCCCATTCTGGTACCCTTTGAGCAATACTTTTTCCACCTAAGTGGTGAGGGTACAGATTCTTCTTAGCATTTGCTTGTTGTTTCGCACGGAGAGCCTGCATAAATTAATGGGATCATGTTAAGTGAAATTGAACACAAAAAAACATAAGAAATTAAGATTAATTTATGTATGTATGACAATAAAGTGCACCTGGAACTCAGGTGTGTGACGCCTCTCAACAAATTGTAGCCATTGCTCTTCTGTTATGCCCTCGTAAACCTCCCATGGTGGTCTCACACCGTCTCCACCATGATCTGGCTCATCTGGATCTTCTGGAGTAGGCATCTTGTAGATGTACTTGTCAGCCAACTTATTCTTGTGGTCCCGGAACTGTTTCGACATCGCTGATAGCACATCGTTTTTAAGTGCGGGATCCACGGAGAAACGAGACTACGTACATGATCATTCAGTTAGTAAAGTAAACATAAATGTTCTATTATTTCACAAAAGATCATAGTAATAATGTAGAGATTTACCTGAAGACGCTGAAACATAGTATCCTTCAATGATTGAGGCACTTGCTTCCAGGTGTGGTTTATGTCGCAATATGACTTCACCAAATGGCTACCGTAAGCGGTGAAGTCATTCTTCCAATTTCCATGGGGCTGGTTGAATTGATTGAAGTCGACCGGTTTTGTAGGAGGGCCCTTGTTAGCCTTCAGCCCACGTGTTGCACCTCTTTTCTTCTGCTTCTTCGCCTCTGGTGGCACAACCGACTCCTCTTCGGTCTGCTGTGAAGGGCCAGCCTCAGTCTCGTGTACTGCTACCTGGTCCTTCTTCTTCTTTCCTCCTCTCGTGACCCGCTTACTTGGTCTATTCGGCTGTGGCTCAGGTTCTCCAGTCGAGATAAGCCGTCCAATGGGGTCATCTATAGGGTGATCATCCACTGCAAAAAAAAATCATAAAGCATTTTCATCAGTTAAACTCATAACATAAATACTATGATGCATAACAATAACAGTTAAGATGATATTACAGTCTACATTCTACTAACAACATTACCTGACACGTACAAAAACATAAATCATTTCATATTTTCTACCCAAACACCCTCATCATGGTCTGATCGTGCGTAGAGCAAATCGTTTTCAGTATCATCAATCGAATCCGGTAATCCAGTAGGAAACAAGGATGTTTCCTCTACAGTCCCATTTTCATCGTTATCCTCATTTTCATTTTCCATTACAACCGGCCTTCTTCCTGGAAGAACAACAGACCATCTGCAGTCTTTCGGATCCTCAACATACCACACTTGCTCGCAATCCTTTCCCAGAACAAATTGATCATCATTATAACCGTGTAACCGTGAAAGATCAACCATGGTAAGCCCTCCATCATTTTGGTACCCGCGTCGGTTGTCCACCCACTTGCACCGGAACAACAGAAAGGAATCAATGTCATAGTCTAGTTCCCAGATGTCCTCGATGACACCATAATACCAATTACTAACTGGTTGAGATCGGTTACCGCTGTGGTACTCAGTGGCAGCAGCTTCAATTTTTACCCCACTATTCTGGTTTATCGATTTGGCATCTTGGCGTGCAGTGTAGTATGTATACCCACTAATATCATACCCCTCAAAAGATGTAATATTAGTTTCAGGTCCGATTGCCAAACATCTGATCTCTTCGCTTACAGCTTCTGGATCTGATGATGCTAATGTCAACACATGATCTTTGAACCATTGGATAAAAACTCGGTTTTGTTCTTTTGTCAGCCAAATGTGGTTTTTCAAAGGATTTTGATGCCTTAACTCAACCATATGGGTTTCCAAATAAGGTTCAACAACCTCAAGATGTTGTAAGACAAACACAAAATAAACTACCATTTTAAATTTAAGAAATTGTTGCACTTCTAAACAGAAACCGGTGTTTAAAACAATATTACGAATACTTTTTCTACAAAAAATTTGGCATGACCTTTGCATAATTGTTACACATCCCGTGCTTATTATTCAGCACTCACCAAAGTCATCACAACCAAACATTCCAACAATGGCAGCAACCAACAATTAAAATAATTCAATTCTTTACTAGCTAACTGAAAACCAATTGCAAATTCAGATCACCACCGACGGCGCGACACCGGCGACGGCGAGAGGAGGAGGAGGGCGGCCGGAATACGGCGTGGTGGCGGTGGTGGTGGCTTCGGAATCGCCGAGGAACAGAGAGCGAGAAGAGGGGTTAGGGATTAGCGGTAATTGAAACGTAATTGTTTCGAATCGGGCTGGGGGGTTAATTAAAAGGACCTATTTCGGCGGTTCCTAACAAAAACCGCCGAAATAGATGATTAAATTTAAAAAAAAAAAATAGAAACACCTATTTCGGCGGTTTTCGGGTAAGGAACCGCCGAAATAGGTATATTTAAATTTTTTTAATATTAAAAAGGGCCTATTTCGGCGGTTCATATCTAGATCCCGCCGAAATAGACCCTTCTTTACATACTGTTAACATCTGGGCCTCTATTTCGGCGGTTTTATCTACAACCGCCGAAATAGGGGCGCCGAAATAGGCCTTTTTTCTACTAGTGGATGCTCACAATACTTACCTTCACAAGGTTAGCCAAATTATGCATCCGGGTTAATCGGAATGCTTTACTCTTTTACTCATTACTCACTTTTCTTACTTACATTTACTTACTTACTCATTCTTACTTACTTACTCATACTCAAGTTAAGTCGTCGGGACCTCTGGCCCTGGGGACTACGCCGTCCCACCTACGGGATTTACTTGACTCACCAATCCGGGATGCTACCCACTTAAGGGATTTGGGCCGTGGACCAGTTTAAGAGTCAGGAATTGGAGCCAACCTCTCGTGACTCCGCATCCTCAGCGTGGCCGAAACTATATCGGACTTCTACTCATTCCAATTTAATTACCAATTTAAGTTAGAATGGTTAGCTTGTTAGGAATAAGTTAGAAGTCCATTCACACAAATAATCGGTCACGATGCAATACAACACACATACACACATTCATTATCATCCATACATTTCATGAATTATACAAACTGAGATTTAAAGAACATATACCACAATATAAACAACTACATATTCACAAGTAAACATGATAACTCCGATTCGTGCACTTATCTTATTTGGTGATCAATTACCACACAACACACAAATCAGAGTAACCAATATAGCATACGGGGCATGAGGAATCCATACCGTTCACCGTTGTACGTGTTTCCGAACGTCCTCCGGTGTCACAAATCAAATCCTATGATATACATACAATTGAATGATTAATCTCACTATTATTAATCTTAAATCAACTACTGTGTTTAATCCATACTCACTAAGTCTTTACACTCCTTACACTTATATTTCATTTTACTTACTTTCCATTACTTGTCCATGGTTTACATACCTATATATATACTAGTTATAAGCTTACTGTTTTTTTTTGCAAGTATTGGGCCGTCCGACCCACCGTCCGACCCAAGCCCTGGGTCGGACCATTCCAGTAGGGTTCGTCCTCTGAAATTCACCCTGTCCGACCCAGCACTATTCCGTCCGACCCATACCCTCTGGGTCGGACCATTCCAGAAGGTTTCAGTTCCGTCGTCCAAGTCCTGTCCGACCCACGTCCGACTCACCCTCTGGGTCGGACGGAGTCAGAAACTTTGACGACGGAAAATTTTGCCTGTCCGACCCATGTCCGACTCACGGCCCTGGGTCGGACCATTCCAGAATGTTCACGTTCTGTTATTTAGGCCATGTCCGACCCACGTCCGACTCACGGCCCTGGGTCGGACCATTCCAGAAAGATTGATTTTCGTTTCTCAAGCCCCGTCCGACCCACGTCCGACTCATCGTCTGGGTCGGATGAAGTCAGAACCTTGCTACAGATTTTATTTTTCTTTCCCAATTTCACCCATTGTTTCCCCAATCTTCCTACATACATCCTAACATGTTTTTGTACAATTTTAACACTCTAAATCATGCTAATTCATTTCCTAACTCATTATACAGTTCTATACTAACTTACACACACAATTCTCTAAGTTTCTATTCAACACTTGCACTGTTTTCCTCCTTAATGTATTTTGCTACAGATTTTTGCTCTATCACTCTCCATCAATGGCTCCCTCTTCTAATGTCATTTCTAGCACCCCTAATGCATTATAACTACATTAGCTATCTCTCCTAATATACCCTCTATCTTTCTCTAACAAAATCTGTTACAACCTACCTTATTCACCTAGTTTAAAATTCACTATGTGTTCTAATCCTATATAAATTTCACCATGGTCTCCCCTATATTTTTACACTCTCACCACATATTCTAGTTCACAATTCAACACTTATTTCACCTGTTTCAATAGACATCAATATACAAGCCTTCAAACACAATTTCCAAATGCTATACACTACTAAAAATTCCTGCACACTACTTCTCATTCCCAATCTGTTTTGACAGTTTTTAAAATGTCTTTTAAGGATTCAAAATACTTATATTCTCCTACACATTACACTACCAATACATTACCATTTTTACAATACATATTTTTACTTCTAAAAATCTGTTACATACTCATTTACCAAGCTATACAAAGATGAGCTTAATTACCTTGTTTTCTTCTTCTAGTTTCTTTCTCTTCTTGCTTCTTCCTTCCTCTCTTTTTCCACCGGTTCAGCAAACACATATTCTCTACTCTACAACCCATATACATACACATTTCAATACACTAAAAACTAACCCTAACTATTATTAAGTTTTAAGTAGGTTTTAGGGTTTAGAATTTATTTTACCTTCCAAGGGTGTAGGAGCTGTTTGTGTTAGCTCAAGAACAAACTTCTCCACCTTCCAAGAGTGCCAAAATCGGCTGGGTACAAGAGGGGCAACCAAGAGTTTAACTAGATTTTCGTTTTGCCCTTGAAGCTAGAAAAAGATGGAGTTTTCAAGAAGATTTTTACCTCACAAGAACAAGGAGAAGGAGGGCCTTCTAATGGTGGTCTTGAAGCTCCAAATGGGACATACCCATAAATATGAAAGTTGTTGTTTTCGAATTTTGGAAAGGTAGCGGTGTAGCTCTTGATGAGAGGATTCCAATGGTGTAGTTTTTATAATTTTTGGAGCAAGTTTGATGGAGTTTCAAGAAGAGAGAATAGAGGTTTTTTGTGGTTTTGCCTAATTCGCCATGGCTGTCGCATGGAAGAAGAAAGGAAGAAAAAGAGAGAGTGAGGGTGGGGGTGTTCACGTGAGAGAGAGGAGAGAATAGGGATAGGAGAGAGAGTATGTGAGAGTGGGGTAGTTTTATTATTTTTGTCTTTTGTACATAGAGAGAATTGAGAGAGTGGGTGTGTGAGGGGGATAAAATCGGACCACACACAACCCTTATGGGTTTTTAAAATTCTATTTACAATATTGGACACAACAGTTTAGGTTATTTATTTTTCTACCCCACAACTTCCCGTTTTTGACAGTTTTTACTAATCTCTCGTTTTATTGATTTTATTGGTCCTAAAGCTTCACTAATATTTATTAATGATTATTTAGTTGACCAAAATTGTTACGAGTCTATTTGACCCGCTTAAAGACACGTTTTCCCGGTTACCTCGAAAAACGCGCTTTACGGTTCGTTAGTGGTTTTAATCCATTTTTAGGATCCGTTTTCTTCGGGATTTGTTCCCTCATGATTATTTATACTTAATTAAGCCTCTAAATTACTTATTAGCCTAATTAATCACTATTTTTAATTACGGGGTATTTCACATGGCATACTCTATCAAAACTTCAAGGCACTCCCTTAGATACATATTTTGCCTTCCTAGGGTTTTTAAACATTTTCAGGTCCCACTGGACAAATCAACACCGAAGTCCATCGAGGAGGTCGACATAATCAATCTCAAGTATCTAAAAAGACTTACCTCCATTGACAAGTCTTAGTTGTTGCCTCCTCTACCTCCCCTACCCGCGCCTTAGATCACATTCGCAACAGAAATAGACGATTACGACAGACTCCGCCCACTTTTGAAGAAGATCGATCGACACCTCTCTCAGGCAAGCGATTCAAAGATGATGACAAGACTCATTAGCATCAACACGGCAGTGTCTGTGATCCAGGATGCACTACTATACCTAGTTGCTACCTTAAAACCCCTCCCTAAAGCTTAGACCTGACTGGCGTGCGTATGTATAGTGTTAGAACTTAGGCTGGTTGTAAGTTCTAAACACTTTTTGTGGATTGTTTGTGGATACTAAACTAACTCTCTGTGACTGCAAGGCTTCCCTCTGATGAAAGCAAAAAGGGGAAGGGTGAATCTCGTCTGGTGTACGGGTAACTCTGACTGTGTTTTTGGACTGCTTTAATTTTTTGCTGCCGGTTTATGTGGTTATATGGTTTCTTTATCTTTTTTATCCTTACTTGAATATTTTCTATGCTTGCCTGAAGTTACTCAACAATTGAGGGGAACCTCAATGGAGTCACTTGTTTAGTACTCTACCTGCTTCGATTAAGAGGGAACTATGACAGGGTCTGTTCCCCTAGTACTCTCTGTTTATTTTTGCAGGATTGGCTCACTCGGGATTCACGGAGGTTTGCTATCATCAGCAACAAGGGGAAAACTGTTGGAGCATGGAGATGTTGCTGAGATAGTCAATTACTGAGAAGGAATCATTCGTCTGTTGCAAAACACAACCAAATTGTTCGCTGCAAAAAGCACAACAGAGTTTGCACAAACTAAGAAGCAAGACTGACTCCATCGTACCGCTGCGATATTTAAGGAGCGAAGATGTCAACGTTCAAACGTCCCAATGGGCTGAAGGTTGCCTAAGTTGACTCCAAAGATTACGCTCGCAGACTGGCGCAACGTAACTCAACACGCGGTCCACTAAGTTAGTTTTGAAATTTAAGGAACTAACTTGTTCAACTGTTAACTTAGTAAAAAAAATAGGGATGTAATTAGTAGTTAACGGTGCACTTTTCAGAGATCTTTGATAGATAAACATTATAAGAGAGCTAAGAGAGTTGCATTCAGTTCTAGAGAAAGAGATCTTACCAAAATTAGTTAGAGCTTTTAGATAGATTCATCATAGAAAGGTTCTAGTTTCACTACACTTATCATTGAGCTGATCAGAGAGTGTATTGGGAGAGTGAGTGAAAACCACGAAGTAGATTCCATCTGCAGAGTGGGCATTGTAAGTTGTTTTATTTTTGACCAGGAAATAAAATAACTTATATTGTGTATCTTGCTGAGTTGTACTGAGTATTTCCTTCTTTCAAGTATTCTCTCAATTAGTTCCATTATTCTTTTGAGTGTAAGTAACTGCTTCCGCATACTTAACTTGATTGAGTGTTTCCACATCATCAGTGCTTCCGCATACTTAGTTCGATTGAGTCAAACCATCTCACAGACTCACACCTTGAGTCGGTTTGAGTCAGCCGTCCAATCCTACTGTTGCTACTACCTACTCTCACCCAGGAGGAATAGAATCATCACACCATATCTGCCCCACCGTCGTTTGAATATAGTTGTTGCAAGATTCGAGTAATATGAATGTTTAAACGTCATTTTGTTCTATTTTTCATACTCAATATTTATATAGAAGTCTCTCCAAAGTTAAATATACCGAATAAATATGTTATGTAAAACTATAAGTACATTTATTCAAAAGGTTAGATGCACATTATGATCTTTTTCTTATTCATCATAATTAGACTTATTTTGTGATATACGGTAGAGTTTTCCAAATTTTAGATACTTTTACATTTCTATGAAAGGTACCGTTGTTTTTTTCTTTTTCTAAACTATGACCACTAAAAGTAGATTATTAATGGTTTTTATGGATTCTTGGTTAATACAATTAACAAAAAGTTATAATAGTTAAGTAAAACAATTATCACACATTAAAAGAATCCGGACATGGTCGTCAAAAATCTAGAAAGAACAAGCTTCTCACGCGTGCCTCTCTTCTGTCCTCCCTCTATTCTCAGGTGAACCCTAGGAAGGCTTCTTCTCTCGAAAAGCCAACTTTTCCGGTGAGCATTCATATACCTAGCGCCGCTCCAGTGGTCGCCGCCCTATTTTCCAAGAAGATCCATGTCCGCCCTAGTCGGTGATGAAGTTTACCTTTCAAGCGGTGTAGTCCCAAAATGAAGTTCAAAGAGTAAAGAAGAAGAAAAGAACCAACTCGGAATGTGAAGTCATGCAGGAATCGTCTCCTATATCGGATTTTACAAGTAAGGTCCAGTTCAGAGAAATGTTTAAAAGCTAGTATCGTAATATTTTGGAAAAGGTAAACAATCAAGATGAGCAGGAGTTGTCAAAGGATGACTTCTCTAATGATGAAGATATGGAACAGGAAGGGAATCGAGAGCAAGAAGACAAATTATGCCCAATAATTAGGTTTCCAAAAGAGGTTCTTCACAACATACAGAAAGAATGGAGGTATGGTGTCATTATTAAACTCCTTAGAAAATCTTTTCCCATGCATATCCTATATGAAAGGCTGACCTAAAGATGGAATCTCAAAGGAAAATTCAAAATGGATGGCATAGGAAATGGCTATTTATCAGTTAGGTTTAGTTGTAAGGCTGATCGTGATTATGTCTTATATGAGGGTCCTTGGATGATATCGGACCATTATCTTACAGTTAGAAAGGGGTCAAGAGATTTTGATACTAGCTCAGAGGCACTTAAGAACTTAGACGTTTGGATGAATTTCCCTGACATGAAGTTAGAATATATGAATGAAGCATGCATGTTCATTATTGGAAACATATTAGGAAAGGTTAAGAAAATCAAGTTGGTCAAGTCTAAGTTTGGGAGTACTGTCCTTGGTCGTGTATGTGTGAATATTGATCTCTCAAGACCTTTGATTGGGAAATTTCTCTTTAAAAACCAAGTTCACCGTATTGCCTATAAAGGTAACTGTCACACGAGAAAATACTCGCTATGACCGGCTCAACTTACGCTCAAGTCGATCAGCCGCCTCGCCCTTCGATCGCACACATAGGTTGTTCGGAACCCAACCCACTTCAAACTTCCAAGCACCTCACTTATCCTTCCTTCTAGATCTCCAACTCGAGGATGATCCAACACGGATGTACAAGCACGTTTTACCACCCACACGGTAGCAACCCAGTCCAACACTACTCCGTTACAGGATTGGAGGAGTAGCGGGTCTACTTTACTGATGGGACAAAGGGGTAAGAAGCGGTCCTAAACCCTTCCACACTAATGGCGTCTCAAGGGAGGAAAGAGAGCCCAACTTCTCTTTGTGAGACGTAGCTATCTTAAGGGAATTGTGGGATTAGCCAAGAACAAAGCTCTCTTCTTTGTTTACACATAAAAGGCGCAGGTAATGGATGTGGTGATGTGATGTCCAACCTTGCCGCCCTCATTCCCTTTTATAGAAACCATTAGTAACTTCCTTTATTAAATACGGGGAGTTACGATTCTCCTTAGCTTCCTCCATTAAACAACCCCTTTAGTTGTTACAGATATTCCAACGGTCCTCATTAAATATAGGCGCTAGAAGCTAGAGAATCACCTCCATTACCAGGCACCATAAATAAAGGGAGTTGGTGACTCTTCCTTAACCCATCGGTTACAAGGGAGTTAGTATCTCATGACAACAACTCTTGACTTGCCCCTTTTAATTTGGCAATCAGTAAGGCTTTAGGAATTCCTCCAAGGAATACCAACAACATTATCTTAAATAAGATAATTAAAAGGAAAGCTAGTAACATCCCTAACCGCCATATTAATAAGAAGTTCCCTTCTCATAAGTGAGATGTTATTAATGTAACCTCATAACATCCACTCCATTAATGGGTCAAGACTTAATTAAGGTAACTCCCATAATTACCAAGGGACCATAGTAAAACCCAGTTTTACTGCACACACATGCGTCTAGCACAGTGCCCACAACTCGTAGCGTGTCCGCAGCTCACAGCCAGTGCCCGCGCCTATGCGCAGCCAGCACCCGTGTCAATGCGTGACGCCCGCGCTCGTTGCTTATGGAATCCCCTTGCCACAGATGCCCTGTGCATGCAGTCACAGCCAGTGCCCGTGCCTAGCACAGCCAGCACCCGTGTCATGCGATGCCGTGCAATGTCATGACAGCACAAGGTGCCCCAGACCCTCGTCTTAAGTCTTGTTATGTCCGTCATGGCAATGTCCTCGATACTCCACCGACATAATACTACCACCGCCCTCACGTGCTTGGGTGAGCCCAGCTCACCTGGCCAAGTGCAACTCACTTGCCAACCTCGTCAGGTCATCCTGCGCATGACAACGTGCCAGGGACTCGAACCCATCACTTGTCACCGTTGCATCAAGCCAATCCTTCTTGACACGGCCCACATGTCACTGCGTAGCCTCGAGGCGCTCTTATGGTAACTGGCAATGAAACACAACCCATCACACATAAAGCCTTGTACTTAGGTGTTTCTCATTAAACAGTCAAGGGGTGTGCACAACTTTACATTCCTTGGATCCAATTAAAACAGGTGTTACAACCCTCCCCCGACTAAGCCTTTACCGTCGCTGGTAAAGCCTCTTAGTACCCTCGGACCTCTAGCGCAAACTGCCATAGGCTTTCATGTTTCCTCCAAACAGCATCCTCTTTATTCTCTCCCACCCACCAGACAAGAAACTCGAACCTCCTATTCTTCTTACCCCGAATCCGATGCTCTAGGATCTGCTTGATTCTCTTGGTGTAGACCTCAAGCATAGTTGGTGGTGGCCTGGTCACTGGCACGTGATCGACTTCCTTTTCCTCCACATAAGGCTTCAGGCAACTCACATGGAAAGTTGGATGAATATTCAGTCGTCTGGGTAAGTCCAAAGGGTAAGCTGACAAGCCACACCTTCGAACCACTATAAAGGGACCATCGTACCTTTACAACAAACCTTTGTGGAACCTCCTCTTAATGTTCCTTTGCATATGTGAGGTGACCTTAAGCAAGACCTTGTCACCTACCTCAAACTCAAGTGGCCGGCGATGAGCATCTGCACCTTTCTTCATCCTTGCTTGGGCCCTCTCGAGACTCTCCCTTGCTTTGCTTAACATTTGCTCTCGATCTAGCATGAACCGATGTGCAACAGGACAATCCCGGGTCCCGGCACCTTTCACGGCCTCTGCAGGAGTCAGTGGTTGCCATCCCATGGCCAACTCGAAGGGACTCTTCCCTGTGGCACTACTCTTCTGCAGGTTGTAGCTAATCTGAGCAGCATCAAGTTGTGCTACCCAACTTGTTTGTGGAGCCGACACAAAATGTCTCAAATAATCCTTAAGCAAAGCATTGATCCTTTCAGTCTGGCCATCAGTCTGAGGATGATAAGCAGTGGAGAACTTCAACTGTGAGCCCATAGCACCGAACAATGAGGTCCAAAACCTCCCTGTGAATCGTGCATCCCGGTCACTCACTATGTCTCAAGGCAAGCCAAAGTACTTGACTATATGGGTGAAGAACAACCTCGCCGTCACATGTGCAGTACATTCTACAGGTGCTGGGATAAAGATAGCGTACTTCGAGAACCTATCAACCACAACCAGCACTGTGGACTTCCCATCCACCTCTGGGAACCCAAGAATAAAGTCCATGGAAATGCTTTCCCAAGGTCTCTCAGCAACGGGCAAAGGGTTAAGAAGCCCAGCTTCCTTCCTCCTTTTGACTTTGTCCACTTGACACACATGACAAGTCTTCACAAAGTCCCTGACATCACGAACCATCTTTGGCCAATAATAACTTCTAGCTATTAATGCCCAAGTCTTGTCCATACCTGGATGTCCTGCCCAATAGGTATCATGAACCTCTCGCATCAACTCTAGTCTGATGCGGCCTGCTGGAACCACCATAGACACATTCTTCTTGAAGAAAAGCAGACCGTCCCGAAGCTCAAACCTCTTGGTCACCTTAGACACGATCTGTTGATAGGATGGATCAGCCACAGCTGCCTCTCGAATCCTTTCCACCAGATCTGATTGAATTCATGACACGCTGGCTATCACGGCTTGATCATCGAATTAGTGCATCGGGCACCACATTTCCCCTCCCAGGCCTATGCACCCACTTAAAGTCATACTCCCCCAGAAACTCTTGCCATCGTGCTTGTTTCAGAGATAACTTCTTCTAAGTAGTGAAATAGGTATTGGCCACATTATCCGTCACCACAACGAACTTTGTGCCAAGGAGGTAGTGTCTCCAAATCGTAAGATAATGCACTACAGCCAACATCTCTTTCTCGAATGCGCATGGCTGCCCACATTGCACCAGCGCTCCACCCAGGCCTCTGTTAGAAGCGTCCGTATGCACCTCAAATGGTTTGTCGAACTCCGGCAGCCTTAGGATAGGCTCCGAAGTCACCTGCTTCTTGAGCCATTCTTCTTCAGAAGGTCGGTTAATCGGGTAATCTTCTTGGAATAATCCCTGATGAACCTTCGGTAGTAGTTGGCCAGCCCAAGGAATGATCTTAGCTCATTCACGTTCCTAGGTGCAGGCCAATCCGTAATTGCCTTTACCTTTGCTGGGTCCATCGCGATAGCACCATTCTCTATCACATGACCAAGGAACTGAATTCGCCTCTGAGCAAAAGAACACTTTTCCCTCTTGACATAGATCTTGTACTCCCGGAGCTTGTCGAAGACTCTCTTCACATGCTCTACATGCTCTTCAAGGTTGGTGTTGTACACAACAATATCATCCAGATAGACTACCACGAAGTCATCCAAGAAGTCATGCAATACCTCATTCATTAGGTTACAGAATGTTGTCGGAGCATTACACAAGCCAAAAGGCATCACCAAGAACTCATACGATCAATAACGAGTCACACAAGTCGTCTTACCTTCATCGCCCTCCGTTATCCTCACTTGCCAGTAACCCGATCTCAAATCCATCTTGGTGTAGATCCTGGCCTTGGCGAGTCTATCAAACAAGTCTCCCTAGTGAGGAATAGGATATTTTTTCTTGACAGTCTCCCGATTCAATGCCCTGTAATCGATGCACAACCTCAAGTATCCATCATGCTTCCGTTGAAACAAAACTGGCGCTCCTGAAGGACAAATAAGACCAGCACTTAGAAGTCTATCTAACTGCTTTCTTAACTCCTCCAATTCCATCGGTGTTCGATAAGGTGGTTGGGCAGGAGGTACCGCTCCTGGGACCAACTCAATGCGGTGATCTGTCTCACGTCTTGGAGGTAAGGCCTTTGGTAACTCATCTGGCATCAAGTCTTGGTACGACTTCATGAGATCCTTCATCACCGTAGGAACTTTTTCCACCTCTTCCCCTCCTTGCGGCCCGACCACAATCAACAAAAATCCCCTAGAGCCGTCTAACTGAGCATCAACCAGGGCTTCACTTGCCTGCGGCTCCTCTGAACCTTCGTCCACCTCTATGTCAACTACCATAGTTGGCAAAGGTGTAGCCTTTCCAGCTTCCAAAGCTGCTACATCTGCATGTCTCAACCCTTTCACGAAGCAAGACATCCCTTCTTCCATGATCATGAGACCATTCAGATGTAAGGCTGGCATCACCTTGGTTGCTCTCAGAAAAGACGCTCCTAGGATCATGGGGAAGTCCGGCATCTCAAGAAGATCGAAATTCACATCACCTTGCTAATCGTCTACCTTGACGGGCGCCTTAACCGTGCCCTGAATAGGCATCGGTTGACCATTCGCAGCTCTAGCGAATCCTTGGCTTTCCCTGATAGCAAAGCCCATCGCATCCTTCACATTGATCGGGTTACTCGTCGCCCCCGTATCGATCATAGCCATCACCCGGATCTTGTCACCAATCCTTGCATCAACATAGAGCAAGTCTTTACTCCCCCGGGGAGCTGGAAAATCAATAACCGCGGTGTTAGCTCGAAATGGAGCTCCCTGATAATAGAAGGTTGGGACCGTCGTTTACATCACGTCGTAGGTACTTCTGAGTCTCTTAGAAGATCCTGGGAACTGATCACACACAGCTTCCCGCCTTATTGCAGCCACAACTATCACCGCAGTAAGGGTTTGTCGAAGGAGACACACGCCCGCACACGGCGCCCGCTTGCATGGTGTCTACCGCCTCTATGGTTGCTTGTTGTCCCTGCCTATCCTTGTCTTTGGTTACTCCCTTGGTGTCCAACACCAGGCGCCCAACGATCACCTCCAAGTTTTGACTTAGCGCCTCCACACGGTGCGCTAACACCATCACAGCATCTTGGTAGTCGTCGAAGTCGCTAGGAGATCTGCGCGTCACCTCAACTTGGGCTACAAGTTGATTGAGCACATCAATCACGGACAAGGCTCCTCCATGTTCGAACAAGGAAAGGAGATCATTGGCTCTAACCAGCAGCTTGTTTTAATCCACCAAAGTCGCAGGAGAACACGCCATGGTCGCGGTTGAGCAAAGTTAGCAACTCTAACTTTCTCAAGTGTAGATTTTGGCAAGAGAGAGGGAAGGTCAAACTCTTTTATGTGATGGGGCTCTGATACCACACTTGTCACACGAGAAAATACTTGCTATGACCGGCTCAACTTACGCTCAAGTCGATCAACCGCCTCGCCCTTCGATCGCATACATAGGTTGTTCGGAACCCAACCCCCTTCAAACTTCCAAGCGCCTCACTTATCCTTCCTTCTAGATCTCCAACTCGAGGATGATCCAACACGGATGTACAAACACGTTTTACCACCCACACGGTAGCAACCCAGTCCAACCCTACTCCGTTACAGGATTGGAGGAGTAGCGGGTCTACTTTACTGATGGGACAAAGGGGTAAGAAGCGGTCCTAAACCCTTCCACACTAATGGCGTCTCAAGGGAGGAAAGAGAGCCCAACTTCTCTTTGTGAGACGTAGCTATCTTAAGAGAATTGTGGGATTAGCCAAGAACAAAGCTCTCTTCTTTGTTTACACACAAAAGGCGCAGGTAATGGATGTGGTGATATGATGTCCAACCTTGCCGCCCTCATTCCATTTTATAGCAACCATTAGTAACTTCTTTTATTTAATACGGGGAGTTAGGGTTCTCCTTAGCTTCCTCCATTAAATAGCCCCTTTAGTTGTTACAGATATTCCAATGGTCCTCATTAAATATGGGCACTAGAAGCTAGAGAATCACCTCCATTACTAGGCGTCATAAATTAAGGGAGTTGGTGACTCTTCCTTAACCCATCGGTTACAAGGGAGTTAATATCTTCATGACAACAACTCTTGACTTGCCCCTTTTAATTTGGCAATCAATAAGGCATTAGGAATTCCTCCAAGGAATACCAACAACATTATCTTAAATAAGATAATTAAGAGGAAAGCTAGTAACATCCGTAACCGCCATATTAATAAGAAGTTCCCTTCTCATAAGTGAGATGTTATTAATGTAACCTCATAACATCCACTCCATCAATGGGTCAAGACTTAATTAAGGTAAATCCCATAGTTACCAAGGGACCATAGTAAAACCCAGTTTTACTGCACACACATGCGCCTAGCACAGTGCCCACAACTCACAGCGTGTCCGCAACTCACAGCCAGCGCCCGCGCATATGCACAGCCAGCACCCGTGTCAATGTGTGATGCCCGTGCTCGTTGCTTATGGAATCCCCTTGCCATAGACGCCCTGCGCATGCAATCACAGCCAGTGCCCGTGCCTAGCACAGCCAGCACCCGTGTCATGCAATGCCGTGCAATGTCGTGACATCACAAGGCGCCCCAGGCGCTCGTCTTAAGTCTTGTTATGTCCACCATGACAATGTCCTCGATACTCCAGCGACATAATACTACCACCACCCTCTCGTGCTTGGGTGAGCCCAGCTCACCTGGCCAAGTGCAACTCACTTGCCAACCTCGTCAGGTCATCCTGCGCATGACAACGTGCCAGGGACTCGAACCCATCACTTGTCACCGCTGTATTAAGCCAATCCTTCTTGACACGGCCCATATGTCACTGCGTAGCCCTGAGGCGCTCTTATGGTAAATGGCGAAGAAACACAACCCATCACACATAAAGCCTTGTACTTAGGTGTTTCTCATTAAACAGTCAAGGGGTTTGCACTTTTACATTCATTGGATCCAATTAAAACAGGTGTTACAATATCCATCTTTTGTGTGTTAATTGTAGAAGATTTGGTCACCACAGTTCAAAGTGCACAAAGCTAGAAGATGAAACTACCCCAGTTTATATGAGAGGTTTTAAGGTTGTGCAGAAAAAGTCAAGGATTACTTTCCCCAAAATAGTGACAACTTTGGGCTATGGATGAAGGTGATAAGAAAGAAGAAATAGTCTGTAAGAAACACTAAGCCAAAAATCCTAAAAGAAAAGAGAGTAGCATATAAGACCACATTTTCCAAAGATGTTTCAGCAAGGAATGATACCAATTTTCCTCATGAGAAAGACAATTCTTTCAACGTTTTGGCTAAGCTAGATAAAGAGGATAAATATTCTATTGAGGATCCTGATGCTAACGTTGACATTCAGGAGGACTTCAAATCCCAAGATCCTCATGTTGAGAAATCCATCCCCTTTGACGTGGAGTTCCAATGTGGCCAGAATCAGTAGACTAATAGTCATTTAACTAAGCCAGCGAAAGCTACTAGTCCAAAGCATCAAGAAGCATCAAGCAACAACCCTTAGAACATGATTTTGGTAGCATATCAAGGTGTGGAAGACTTACATAGAGGAAATTATCTCTTAATCGAGGGATCAAGTTTTATTATTCTAACTCTTTCATTTTTATAGAAGTTAATGTTAAGACTTTATCCTGGAATGTTAGGGGCGCAGCTAAAGAAAGCTTTTTACCGGTTAAAATTTTAATCTCTAGTTATCAGCCACAGTATTATGTTGTGTGTTAAGTCAAGATCCTTTAGTTTTGATGATAGCAAACTTGTGGTGTTTATCTAACATGTTTGTCAAGCTTATCATTTAGATAAACAGGTGAATAAGTGGCTTAGCACGCAAGGTTGCAAGCGCACTCAGCCCACGACATGTGCCCAACCAGTCGGGCACCTGTTTGTGAGAGCTTCGGAGAACTTCTAGTAACTCACAAGTAGTCAAGAACCACACTATCACATATCTCATACATCAGACATCAAACAAGGATGAAAATGTGTTAGCAACGTTGACAGACTGACTCAGATATGTCACTCCCACACAATCAACTAGCTCACGACAAAAGGAGTAGGCCATTAATGTGCGAGATAACAAGATAAGCAAAGGCTATTAATGAACATCATTACATAGCTGTAATAAATTCAGAAGAGATCATTTATGAGCATTAATTAACCAGACAAGGTCAGACAAGTTGACGTGTGCTAGTGATGACCCACCACTTGGGAGACGCGCCACCAACTTGCCCAATCACAAGGAAACACGTGTGCTGATAGCTCCAGAACAAGTTGGAAGATAATCTGCAGTAGAGTGCGGCTATTATAATAAGAGAAGAAGAAGTAATCTACTTCTAGAGTCTATATATTCATAGGCCATTATTTACACCTTAACTAACGTGTGTATATATGAGCATTTATGTCCTATGTAATTAAAGCTTGCGGAGATAAAAAGAAGAGATACAATCTGAGCAAGTGTGAGTCAGACAAGAGTGTGTGTAAGTACTAGAGAGTTGGTGAGCTAGTGAGGACTGGGTTTGAGTGTCAATACTTTGGGTATTTGATAGGCCGACAGGTTAGGGAACGGTCGGTGAACCATAGGCCGAGAGTCAGGTGAGGGTTAAGGACTTTAGGGGTAAAGTCAAAACTATCCCGAGAGTCCGTGTGTGGAGCGAGGGAGATTGAGTGAATTTCATGTGTATAAATTCTCAATCAAAATGGAGTTTCTAGTTTAAATTTATCTCGTGTATTCCCTTAAACTATCAAAGTTTATTAGAGTCAACGATACGTCCACGACCGGTCGGGGACACATCAGGAGCGCAAGCTAGTTTCAATTGGTATCAGAGCTGGTCTATTCTAGAAAGCTAACTACTTTGGAAGACGATCCAAATGTCTCATGCAAGCATACTAGCGGCAGAAGAAGGTTCTGCACCAAATCTACTATCACTCTTCAATGGAGACAACTACACTCACTGGAAGAATAAAATGGAGTTTCATATCAAGTCTGATGATCCAAAATTGTGGAGGGTGATAACACATGGAGAGTACACCTTCCAGAATGCTCAAGGACAAGACACATCTATCGATAGCATGACGGATGATCTAATCAAGAAGCTGATATTCAATGCTCGAGCCGTAAGAATACTTCATTGCGCACTACTACCTGAGCAATACTCCAAGATAGCCTCAGCTAAAACAGCTCAAGAGATTTGGAAAACTCTTGAGGTCACGTATGAAGGGAATGATGAGATCAAAAAGACTTGCATTGAGTTGCTACTCACTCATTGGGAGCTATTCAAGAAGGAAGAAAAAGAGAACATTTCTGAAATGCATACAAGGTTCACCAAACTGATCAAGGAAATGTTGATGCTTGGAAGAACTATCTCTAATGAGGATCAAATTCGGAAGTTCCTCAGATCTCTTCCTGCCTCCTTTGACAGCAAAGTTAATGCCATGCAAGAAGTACATGATCTCACCAAGACGTCTCTGACAGACATGTTAGGATCTTTAATGGCTTTTGAGTTAAAACTACAACATAGAAACTCAGAAAGTTCATCAAGAGATAGAGAAAAAGGTATAGCCCTTCAAGTAGCTGAAAATGAAAGATCCGAGTCAAAGACGACAATGATGAAATGGTTCTCTATGCTAAGAGGTACGTTCGGAAGTTCATAAGAAATAAAATGAGGAAAGGCAAGGAGCCCAAGGAGTCGGATGATCAGAAGAAAAACAATGACAAGTGTTTTGAGTGTTCAAAATGCGGACACCATATCAAAGACTGTCCTCAACAATTCCGAGAGAACAATGACAGGGTCAAGAAGCTTGTCCGACGATCATTCAACAAAGGGCCAAGGAAAGAAGCCTTCATTGCTGCATGGGGAGATTCTGAACTGAGCGACAACAATTAAACCTCAGATAGTGATATCTCAGAAGATGAGAAGGCTCATCTATGCCTTGAGGAAGTTTGCCTGATGGCACAAGACCTGGACACATCAGAATTAGAGGAAGAAGATCAGAGCAAGGTAAACTACTCTAAACTTCTAGGACTTAGAAAGTTCTCTCTTATACTAGTTGATTAGCTAGAGGCATTAGAAAATGAAAACAAGGAACTCTTGGAGGAAAATGAAGATTTAAGAAAAAGTTCAGACAAAAGCAATGTAGATAACCACATGAGGGCACTCATGAAATTACAAATCGACTATAGTGAAATTCTTTCCGCTCATGAAAAGTTAAAGCTAGGAAAACAACCTGAAATTGATGAACTGATTGTTGCGCTTAACACAAAAGAAAAGGAACTAGCTACAATCAAAGAAAAACATGCTAAGCTAGAAGTTGTTCCTAAGACACCCATGAGGAGAAACAAACGATAGGTCGGGTACCGGTCAGAGACCAATCGTCGAGATGTCTGCAGCCTATGCAGACAACCTAGTCATCATGAAACCAATTGCTTTAAAACGCGTTTTATGAGGCATTGACAACTAAAAAAAATAGGACTGAAATGGGTAGTCAAAACGGTCTTAGAACAATAATTGATGGTGGAAATGGGTCCAACCTTTCTATGGACCCTAACCCCACACCACTAACGTGTTAAGTGCAGAATCGAGTGAGAATGGACCTCTGCTGGTACATCGACAGTGGGTGCTCTAAACATATGACATGAGACAAAAATAAGTTCTTCTCACTCGAACCAGGAAGCCAAGGAACCGTCTTCTTTGGCAACAACAAGAAAGGAAAAATCATCGGTGTAGGTAAGGTTGGTATTACATCAGATTATGTCATAGATAGTGTAAATTTGGTCAATGGTTTAAAATTCAACTTGTTTAGTGTTTCTCAAATTTGTGACAAAGGCAATTCAGTTCACTTCTATCCTACACATTGTGGCATAGTAAGTCAGAACAATGGCAAAGAGTTGTTAAAGAGAAAAAGGTGGAAAAATGTTTATGTAACTAATTTGGATGATATTGATAGTCCAAATCTTCCATGCTTAATTGCTTCAATAGATGACTCTACACTATGACATAAAAGATTAGGGCAAGTTAGTACTTCCTTGTGAAGAAAACTTGCCCGATAGGTCAGTAACAGGTCAACAACAGGTCGACGAAGGAAACAATGATGTCGAAGATCCTCTATTACCATCAATCATTCATCTATCTTGCACCTTGTACAAAGATCATCCATTGGAGAACATCATATCAGATATCTCCAAGGGAATTCAAATTGGAGCGCAAACTCATAATCTCTTGGCCTTCTCAACGACAGTCTCATCCATCGAACCCAAAAACATCAAGGAAGCTCTTTGAGACTCAGACTGGATTAATGCAATGCAAGAAGAACTAAATCAGTTTGAAAGATGCAAAGTATGGCATCTTGTACCTCGTCCTTCACATCAAGGTGTACTTGGCACAAAATGGGCCTTCAGAAACAAGTTTAATGAGATGAGAGAAGTCGTTAGGAACAAAGCTCAACTGGTAGCTCAAGGATATCGTCAACAAGAAGGGATATACTTCCGAGAAACCTTCACTCCAGTAGCACGAATGGAGTCCATCAGATTACTAATTGCATTTGCTCCACACAAAGGAATCAAACTCTTCCAACTTGACATCAAAAGGGCTTTTCTCAATGGGTATGCCAAAGAGGAAGTGTATGTTGAATAACCTCCAGGTTTTGAGACACAAGAAGGAAAAGACATGGTACTCAAGCTTGACAAAGCTCTTTATGGGCTCAAACAAGCTCCAAGATCATGGTATGATCGTCGGTCTTCCTATCTCTTAGAAAACCACTTTAAGAGAGGTAAGGTTGACAAAACCTTATTTGTTGGCAACAACAAGAGGAACTTCCTAATTGTGCAAGTATATGTTAATGATATAATATTTGGAGCCTCTGATGAGAAATATTGCAAGAGATTTGAGGCATTGATAAAAAAGGAATTTGAGATGAGTGATCTAGGAGAATTGAAGTTCTTCTTAGGACTTCAAGTCAAGCAAAATGACGAAGGGACTATCATATCCCAAGAGAAGTACGTGAAGGATTTGCTAAAAATGTTTGGAATGGAGGAGTGTAAAACGTTTGACACACCAATGGCAGTTGGCACAAAGATGGGCATCATGACTGGTGACCGACTAATAGACCAACGATCATACAGAGAGATGATTGGTTCTCTACTATATTTAGCTGCTAGTAGACCTGACATTATAGTGTTTGCTTATGTGCCAGGTTTCAGGTAAATCCAAGAGAAAGTCACCTCACAACTGTGAAAAAAAATCCTACGTTACCTAAAAGGAACCATGAATCTTGGTCTCTTTTATCCTAAATTCACTAACTATGACATTGTAGGATTCTCAGATGCAGACTATGGAGGATCTATCACTGATAGAAAAAGCACGTCAAGGATAGCATTCTTTGTTAGATCATGTCTGATTGCGTGGGGATCAAAGAAACAACAAAGTGTTGCAATCTCAATAGCCGAATCTGAATACATAGCTGCAGCAAGCTGCTGTGCTCAACTCCTATGGCTTAAACAAAAAATAGGTGACTACGGTGTCAAAACAGGTATGTTACCTATCATGTGTGATAATACAAGTGTCATATCTATTTCAAAAAATCCAGTACATCATTCTCGTACCAAGCATATTGACATTAGACATCACTTTCATTGAGATTATTGTGAAAAGGAATTAGTTGGTTTAAAGTATGTTTCCACTGAAGACCAACTAGCTGACATTTTTACTAAACCATTAAGTAGAGAAAGATTCAACAAGATTATTCATGATCTTGGTATGATATTCATTGAACATAATTAAACTATCTTTCAATTCCCACGATCGGTCATCAACACGTGAGCAACACCTATATTATTGTCGTTCAGTAGTCAATGATCAGTTTAATGCATAGAAGTTATGTCAAACGACTACTTGAAACAGATATGTCATTTTCCATAACAAGTGAGGTTACTTTAGAGGAGGTCCAACAGATGGAAACACGGAAAAATCTCTCAACGGATCGCTGACAACCGTCACAACCGCTGCCCGTTATGAATAGTACCATTGGGACATGTCAGCGAGCGGACGAGGAGCGGTTGCCGACCGTTACTCGATATCTATAAAAAGGTGATGAGAGTTTTGCTTTTGTCACACAATTGCCCTCACTCTCTCTAATCTCTCTAAGCATTCAAAGCAATTTCTCTTCTCTCTTACAAAAAACTCTCGTAAGATTCAGTGTAAAAATCCCTGCCTCACAACCACTATAAGATCTCTCTAGCGAAAGGTTATAAAACTCCAGAAATCTTTTGATCAATCATGGCACCAAAATCCTCTCTCCGCTCCAAGAACAAGGTTGCACTCAAGGAAGATCTTTCAGTGCAAGTGGACGACATAAGGTCGACAAAAACTCACACAGAATCGATGCCCCCTCACCTTTCCAAAGATCTGGAAGATCAACTTGTGCGAAGGGTGACTGACGAAGGCGACCTACAACAGGAAGAGGTACAATATATAAATCTCTACTTACCCAAGCTTCATCACCTCATTCATACTGAAATCCTCAAACCCAAAATACTTTCAACTCCTACCACCACAGAAAAACCAAAAATGTCTTCTCAAGATCCTTCACCAAAAATCACCACCAAACACTCCAAAGCCAAAGATCCCAAAAACCAAAATCTTTCTACTGCCACAATGAGTCACGTAACTCGCTCAACTCGTGCCTTTCAACGCACCAAAAATCAAAAGAAAGCTCCACAAAAGCCCACTCCACACCAGAAAAGGCAACTCGAAAGTTACAATTCAGCGATGAGGAGGAAGCCACTCCTTCAGCAATCACAAGAGTTATCGTTCAATAGCTAGAAGAGGAGGAAGTACAGAGTGACAAAAAGTCACAAGAGAAGGCCTCACCAACAGAAAAACACTAGAGGAAGGTGTGAATGCACCAGACTCTGAGGAAGAAACTAACATCGTTCCTTAGATGATGACACCTGTCGATGACAGGTCACTGACGCCTCCATAAAAAGCTTAAGAAAAAGGAAGCGACACAGAGTCAATGTCACCAGTCATACTCCCGCTCGAAGAGCGTGAGCATCTAAGGAAAACCAAAGGAAAAGGACCATTGGCACCATCACCACACACTCTTGAGATAGAGGAGCCTTCCCAAACGAAGAGAGCTGTCATCAAGTCTCAGTCATCTCAATCCTTGAAGCGTCTCAAAAAGGTCAAGGAGCTAGAGCCTACACTGATAAAGGTAGAAAACATCAATGACAGGTCGTGTCCTATCTTACCAAAGACACTGGACATAGATTGGATAGACAAGATGGGTCTAGGATAGATCCAGGAGTTGCTGGAGTAGCAAGGATGGGTGGATTTCTTCCAAGAACCCATCGTCATCTACATAGAACTGGTCAAGGAGCACATACGCTGTCTTGGACCACTTCAAAGTGATAACGACGACTACATCATTTCACGGGTTCAAGGCATCGAAATCAACATCTCTAAGTCTTGGATCTTCGAGACTTTCGGCCTGGAACCTGAAGGACTGGTTATTCCAAAGGAAACATCTTGAAATGACCTAGGACACCTACGAGGAAGAATGGTGAATCTGCTCAACAAAGGAGCAACAATGAAGAACTTTCCTGCAGCAAAAATGTCCATATCAGATAGAGTTCTCTTCAGTCTACTCACCCATAATATCACTCCACGAAATCAACGCACCCACATCGTCAACGTAAGAGATGTAAGGTTACTCTACGCCCTCAAGACCAAGGAGAAAATAGATCTCCCTGCTATGATTCTACTATCCATTAAGGAAAACCGCTATGTAAACCAAGGTCTTGTGCTTGGAGGAGTAATAACTAAGGCGCTACTAGGGAACGGAGTGGACACCGACAGGTTCCACGAATGTGCGCGCACCGCTCAAGATAGCATGTGCTCAGAGATGTTGTCCAAAATGAGGATCAAGACGGAGGGAGATCAGCTGGTGGTTGCTCAGAAGCCAACCAAGAGCAAAGACTCTAGGTCAGAGCCTCGCCTAACCGCTAGAGCATCAGGACTTAAAAGAAGGAGAAGTCTTTCACCGGTCCACGACAGGTCGGGGACCAGTCTGGATACCTCAACTAGGGATGTTCTAAAGAGGGTGAGAGTTAGTCTCACAGCTGTGCAGGCTGTCTCCACTGAACCAAGTGTTCATCACATGGTTCAAGGAGCAATAGATTTCATAGACTCCCATATAGCCTGAGAGTTCTTTGTCTCTTAAAGACACGAGTGAATCATGAGAAAACTAGCTCTAGGCTTAGATTTTGTTTTTCCTTTAATGTTTCATTTTGTCATTGACTATTTGTTTCCAAGTAAACCTTTGATATGAATAAAAATACAACTATTTCTTGTCAACTTGAATGATTATCATTGGTTACGAAATAATTTATTGTATTGGCTGCCTCTTCCTTGATTAAAAATTGCAAAATGATCAAAGATATTTAGTCCCATCCATTCCACTAATCCAATCTCCAAACTTGACACCTAAAAAGCCTACAAACATAGCCCACAAGACGTAGCATCTCATTTATTACCACTTACCGATCAGTCGTTGAGTCTATCCTCAAGTGTTTATAAATACTTGCGCACTTCATTTGCTCCTCACAATCATTGTTTCACTTCTCACGAAATGGCTCAAACTACACAAAGCTCATCTAGCTCAAATGAGCAAACACTTCATTCCACCATTTGTAAGTTTATGTTCACTAAATACCCAAAGAAATACGTCGCCCAAAGCTATGTTCAACCAAGCTCTGACTCACTCACGACTTGGTCTATCACCTCCAGTGTCACTCAATCAAACACACGTTCTCGACACTGCATGGAGTTCACAGTAGATTCTGATGAGTCCGCCTTTCCACCACAGCTAAATCACCTTTGATCAATACTACCACAACCAAACCCTCTTGGATCAAAGCTTCTTTTTCGGAGGATGAACCCTTTGTCCTAGATGATTATGAATGGGATACCCAAACAAGTCACTCTATCTAAATTATCGTGATCATACTTGTAGTTTGTACTCTAGGGAATGTTATGGCCTTTACAACATCTTAAGCCATGTAGTTACTTCCTATTTTGTTGTATGGCAAAGGGGGAAAGAAAGTATATGTACTTGTGAGACTATGTCTATCTTCGGTGTATTATGTATCATCTTAATGAAAACTTTTCTACTATGGTCATAGTATAACATAAAAGTTGTCACTTATTGTGCATAAAAGTTGTCACTTATTGCTATCATTTTTTAGTTTTTCTTACCTAAAAACCCTTAATAAACTCAGGGGGAATCCTTCTTAGGGGGAATCTCTCAATCTTTTTAATTGCCAAGTACATATAATTGTATAGGTTTCCATCATCAAAAAGGGGGAAATTGTTAAGTCAAGATCCTTTAGTTTTGATGATAGCAAACCTATGGTGTTTATCTAACATGTTTATCAAGCTTATCATTCAGATAAACAGGTGAATAAGTGGCTTAGCATGCAAGGTTGCAAGTGTACTTAAGTCATTAGTGGCTTAGCACACAAGGTTACAAGCGCACTCAGCCCACGACATGTGCCCAACCAGTCGGGCACCTGTCTGTGAGAGCTTCGAAGAACTTCTAGTAACACACAAGTAGTCAAGAACCACGCTATCACATATCTCATACATCAGACATCAAACAAGGACGGAAACATGTTAGCAACGTCAACAAAAGGAGTAGCTCATTAACGTGCGAGATAACAAGATAAGCAAAGGCTATTAATGAACATCATTACATAGCTGTAATAAATTTAGAAGAGAGCATTTATGAGCATTAATTAACCATACAAGGTTAGACAAGTTGAAGTGTGCTAGTGGTGACCGACCACTTGGGAGACATGCCACCAACTTGCCCAATCACAAGGCAACACGTGTGATGATAGCTCCAGAACAAGTTGGAAGATAATCTGCAGTAGAGTGCGGCTATTATAATAAGTGAAGAAGAAGTAATCTACTTCTAGAGTCTACATATTCATAGGCCGTTAGTTACACCTTAACTAACGTGTATATATATGAGCACTTATGTCCTATGTAATTAAAGTTTGTGAAGATAAAAAGAATACAATCTGAGCAAGTGTGAGTGAGACAAGAGTATGTGTAAGTACTAGAGAGTTGGTGAGCTAGTGAGGACTGGGTTTGAGTGTCAATACTTTGGGTATTTGATAGACCGACAGGTCGGGGAACAATCGGTGAACCGTAGGCCGATAGTCAGGTGAGGGTTAAGGACTTTAGGGGTAAAGTCGAAACTGTCCCGAGAGTCCGTGTGTGGGGAGAGGGAGATTGAGTGAATATCATGTGTGCAAATTCTCAATCGAAATGGAGTTTTCATTTTAAATTTATCTCGTGTCTTCCCTTAAACTATCAAAGTTTATTAGAGTCAACGATACGTCCACGACTAGTCGGGGACGCATCAGGAGCACAAGCCGGCCAGTTTCACTGTGTGAACCTAGGATGAGTGGTTAGAAAGATGAAAATATTTGTAGAAATATTGGCCTCCCTAATTGCATTCGTGTAGATGCTCAAGGTTTTAGTGGGGGGCTCTGGTTATTTTGGAAAAATGATGTTGATGTGCAAATCTTATCTATGGAGAACCAGTTCATCCATACCTTAGTTAATAAAGGAACTTCCTCCTTTGTCGCATCTTTTGTTTATGCTAACCCCTCTGATTCTAAAAGAATGACTCTATGGCATGATCTATCTAAGCTTAAGCCTGCATCTGGTTCTCCGTGGAAAATATCTGGTGATTTAAATTACATCCTTTCCTTAAAAGAAAAGAAAGGTGGTATTAGATCTCTAAATAGAGGTAGTCTAGCCCTAATTGGCTGGTTACTATATGATGGTTTGGTGGATGTTCTCACTAAAGGTAATAAATTTACTAGAAATAACGGTTCTATTATTGTTAAATTAGACAGGGCCATTATGTCTCATAACTGGTATGAAAATTTCCCTCAAACTTGGTGCTCTATTCTCCCTAGGTTGGCCTTTGACCATTCTCTTTTATTAATTTCCCTTCAAAGAGACTCTACTCCTCATATGGGTCCAAAACCTTTTAGATTCTAAGTGGATTGGTCCCCCATCCTAATTACTATTAAGTGGTTTCTAGTTATTGGTCGACAAGTAATAACATTTTTCATTACCTAGACAATATTAGTAAGGTTTTATCAGTTTGGAACAAAAATATTTGGAAATGTCTTTCTATTAAAAAAATAGACTTATGGCAAGACTCGTTAGCATACAGAATTTCCTAGAGTTAGGCCAGTTAACATCCCTTAGAAATCTTGAAAAATCCCTAGCAAAGGAATAGAGACTATTCTGTTACATGAAGAGATTTTATGGTTTCAGAAAGGCAAGGATAATTGGCTTTAGTTTGTTGACAGAAATACCAAGTATTTTCATAGGAAAACATTAATCAAGTAGGCTAAAACCAGAGTTTATTCTCTGTAGAATTTGGATGGGAATGGTTTGGAAGGGGATGCAAACTTAATGAATCTAGCTGTTTAGTTTTTCAGCTCTTTTTAT
This sequence comes from Limonium bicolor, assembly GCA_023374045.1. Taxonomy (NCBI): domain Eukaryota; kingdom Viridiplantae; phylum Streptophyta; class Magnoliopsida; order Caryophyllales; family Plumbaginaceae; genus Limonium; species Limonium bicolor. The sequence continues at coordinate 114,797,185 of CM041778.1, forward strand.
AAGCAGGAAAATTCAGACACATTTCATCAAATGGGTCATTCTTTCCCTCAGTTGAGTCAAGAGAAACTTCATAGGTGTGCAATTCCCCATTCCTATCAGGAAATTGATGAAATTATTATATTTGGTAGTTTTAAAGCTCCTAGGTCTGATGGTTTTCAGGCTTGGATTTATAAAAACCATTGGAACCTTGTAAAGGATAATATTTATGATCTTGTTTATGAGGATTTTAAATCTACTAAGGGCAGCCATGAGTTAAATGCCAGTCTTTTGTGTCTGATCCCTAAAGTTTTTGTTCCAATCTCTATTAAGTAATATAGACCTATAGCTCTATGCAATATTTTTTATAAGATAATAACCAAAATCCTAGCTAATAGAATTAGAGATCTTCTACCAAACATTATTTTCCCTCTTCAAAATAGCTTTGTCCCGAATAGACACATCCATTATAATTATATCATTATGCAAGAAGTATTACATTCGATGAGGAAAACCAAAAGCAAAGATGGTTGGGTTGTGATTAAGGTCGATCTTGAAAAAGGCTATGATAGATTATCATGGAATTTTATTTGAGATACTCTTTGTTGCCTAAATCTTCCTACTTTGCCAATTTAATTGATTATGTCATGTGTGCAAACACTTCCTTTCCTTCTAAGGGTATTAGGCAAGGGGATCCTTTATCCCCTTACATGTTTATCTTATGCATAGAAATATTATCGCACATGATTAATTGGTTTGTTGAAAAAAGAAGATGGATTCCTATAAATTGTGCAAATTTGGCCCTAAGATATCTTATGTTTTCTTTGCTAATGACATGATTCTAATAGGAATAGCTATGAAAGAAAACGTGAATACTATGAAACTAATCCTAGATTTTTTCTGTTTAATTTCTGGAGAAAAGGTTAGCTTGGAAAAAATCTAGGCTTCTGTTCTAAAAAAAATGTTCCTCATAATAAGAAATTGATTATTAAAAGAGCTATAGGAATTCCCGTAGCTGAAAACTTTGGCAAATATCTTGGCCTTAACCTGATACAAGATAGGTATAATTCTGGTTTGTTTAGAGACCTTGCAGAGAAAGTTAGAAATAGAATTTATGGCTGGAAAGCAAAGTCTTTGTCCTTTGCAGGAAGACTTACTTTAGTTAAATCAACCTTGGAATTTGTTCCTATATTTCATATGAAGTCTCAAAAGATCCATGTCTCAGTATGTCATAGGTTAGAAAAGTTTATAAGGTGTTTTCTATGGGGACATAATGAGAAAGAAAGAAAGTTTCAAATTGTCTCCTGGCCTATCATTTGCAAGCCTAAAAGTTTTGGTGGCCTTGGACTTAGAAGTTTGAGTGAAATGAATAAAGCTTGTTTATCAAAACTCAGCTGGAGATTGCTGAAAACCCGTACCAAAATGGTTTTTGGGCCAAAATTCTTATTAATAAATACAGAAGGCTTGAATGCAGAATTGCATCTATTTTTTGGAGGAATATCATGGATTCTAGAGAAACTATAGCAGAAGGATCAAGGTGGTGGCTGGGTAATGGTAAAACTATTAATTTTGGACAGATAAGTGGTTGTTTGATAAACCTCTCCACTCTTTCTTATCCTCTAATATTGAAGTTAATAGATCTGTTACTGTATCGGATTTGTGGGTTCCAAATCATGGATGAAATTGGGCTTATCTTTCTTGCATCCTTCATACTAAAGTTCTTAACACTTTAGCTAGTAAGACCATTTTTTGAAGCCAAGCCCTCGTGGCTTGGCCAGTAGAGGGGTAGTATCCTCGAACCAAAGGTGCTAGGTTCAAAACCTACCCCACTTATCAAAAAAAAAGCTAGTAAGACCATTTTTAATAGTAACCATGAGGATACAATATACTGGACATGTAGTAAGAATGGTAACTTATTTGTTTCCTCAGTGTATGACAGATTTAATACTCCAAGAAATGGTGATAGAATTTGGAGACTAATTCGGGGGCTCAAAAATTCTTGAGAGGATAGAGACCCTGTTATGGTTTGGTGCATGGAAGCTTAAATACAAAACATCTGTTATACTCATGTGGTCTAACTTATGATAATGTATGTAGTTCATGTGGTGCTTGTGAAGACTTAAACCATGTACTAAGAGAATGCAGGGTAGCTACCTAGATTTGGAAGGTCTTTGGGGAAGGCAACATCAATTTTACGATTTTGAGCAGCTATCATTAAAGGAGTGGCTAAGTTTTAATTTATCTTATAAATTTCAATCTAGTTTCTACTTTACGGCTGAATGGCCACTTGTCTTTGCATCTACTTGTCATACATTGTGGTATTGGAGGAATGTGAAATTTCACCAAAACTTAAGGAAGGTTTTTATGCCACCTGGTTTACTTTGGAACATGGTACATGGCGTAGTGGTTTCAAACAAGTTGATTCTGCAACCTGAGGCCACTTATAGTGAGCGGCAGGATACGCTGAAGTGGACACCCCCAACCAGTTTTGTGAAGGTTAACACATACACTTCTACATCAGTAAATGGGAAATCAGCAGCAGGTGGATTAGGCAGAGACAAGAATGGTGTCTGGTGTTTTGGCTTTTTTCACCAAATGGGCAAAACAAGTACACTAGAAGCTAAAGTTTGAGGAGTTTATAATAGTCTCTTCATTGCTCTACGTAGGGGTCATTAGAAGATCATTCTTGAGATAGATTCATTAGAGACAATCTACTTAATTAAGAAGAGAAATTTATAAGAGCATCCACTGGAGGAATTAGGGAGAGCTTGCATTGAGCTAATCTCAAAGTTTGAAGTCTGTGAGCTCTATAAAATATGTAGAAGTCGAAACAATGTGGCAGATAGGTTAGAAAAAATGGCTCTTGGGAGAGATAGGGGTTGCAAGATTATTTCTTCTCCTCTTTCTTCTTGTATTAACTTGTTGTTCATGGATAGTTCTTTCTTTAATGGGGGCTAAAAGTTTAATATAATAACATCCCGTTGATAAAAAAACAAAAGTTTATGGGACCCACAATAACTATTTTTCTAATCAATCCATATAATTGAAAGAAAAAAGTTAAGAACCAATATGTAAAAGAAAAACAAATATGGAAAAGAGTGTTAGAGCACAATTATCAATAGATTATAAGCGTTCTTAGAATTAAAAATAAAATAAAATAGATGACTGGATATATAGGTGGATAAGTGAGAATGACCTTAATTTTGGATTCACGGGGGAGAACCCCTTAAATGGGACCCACTAACTTTTCTTTTACTATTATCATATGCCAAATGTAAATAAATGAACCTATATATTTTCAAATCTGAATATTAAACAAATTTATAATGATAAAGATAAATGAAATATATCAAAATTCTTAAAATCTCATTCTTTACAAATGAGATCCATATTGATTATGTTTTTTGTGTTTTTTAATAAGTATATTTAATTAAACTAGTACTCAATACTTTATTTTGGTGATATAAAATGTAATACTAAAATATACATAAAAATTTATAATATGTACAAATATGTCATTTCAAAATTCTTTATAGTATTTTATTCCTAAATAAAAGGATTAGTTAAGATTATGTCTTATATTATTAGTAATGGTAGTATTAATAATTATGGATGAATATGTTTATTCTTATAATAATAATAATAATTAATAAGCATATTCTAACGAGTTATGATAAATAGATAGAGTTAAGAATCAAATAATATATTCTCTAACGTTGCTAAAAAGACATGATTCTTGAAATGTTTGACAAACATTGTTGAAGATTTTACAACAAAAATAACATAATAAAATTGATAACAATTATAACCATGGATAAGAAGAAAATACACCTTTAATACTCAATAATAGTCTAAGATAAAACTGAAATGAGACATAACATATAGCATCTTTTGGTATTTTAAAATAATTACATATATTACACATTTAATATAATAATTATAAAATCAAGTGATAGATAATAAAAAATTACATTAATAATATATATTAATAAATTTTATTTTTTTTTTATTATAAAATATAATAAAATTTAATCATAAGTAATTAAGTTAAAATTATTTATATTATTGAAAATAGTAGTGATAATAATTAAAGATTAATTTTTATTTTCATTTAATAATTAAAATGAAAAGTGAAATGATATGATGTGTGACGGGCAATGAAACAGGCAAGGGATGGTTTTTTCTAATTGTACTTTTAAGAACCCATTATTGAATTTTAAGATAATCCTGATCTAATTCACATTTTTTTTAACATGAATTAAACTGCAATTTTGTCCGTTTTTTTAATCAAATGTAATGAACCGTGCATACACTCGAAGCAAGCAAGCATTACTAAAATTAGACACGTCAACAACCCGGGACACCATGGAAGGCACGTGGCGTGCAACAGATGTCATGACGTTCACTACTATCTTTCGGTTGTTGGCATTCATACTAATCTCTATGAGTCATGCTTTACAATTCTTCCTCCTTCCCCAAAATCTCACCATAATAATCGCATCACGTACGTTCTCCTTCTAGCTTGTCTGATTTGTATGATCATTACTCGAAACTTTTCGGTGCTACCGAACCCTAATGGCCTCCAAACTGATCAGACCGAGGGCCAACAAATTCATTGATATCCTCGCGGAGAACGAGATCACTGGTGGGCCTGCAGGCGGTTGGAGCGGTGTCCTTGGCAACGGCATTGGGTGGTTGTTGTCTGGTGATGATGACTTTAGTAGTAGTGGGAGTAGTGAGAGTAGTAATGGGGAAAAGTTTCAAAGCTCAAGGCAATTGGAAAACACTATATACATGACCCTCTGTTCCTGTTACGCTGTCCTCGCCGTTGCGGCTTTGGTAATAGAAATTGATCGGTCTCTCCTTTCAGTTTAAATACTTTTAGGTTTAATGACCTCATCTTTAAATAGCGTACATAGACAGCTACTTAATTAAATTGTCCTTGTCGTCGGTAACAGGTGCAACTCGTTAGAATCCAAATGAGAGTGCCAGAATACGGGTGGACGACGCAGAAAGTTTTCCACTTGATGAACTTCGTTGTCAATGGAGGTAATTATTTAATTTATTCATTAATTGTAATTATTAAGATTTCAAGTCATTTTTTTTCTTCTCTCTTTCTGTCGCACGTACATTATGCTTTCAATCTCAAGTGTTTCAAGCTCTCTTCATGTTTAGCATCTTAATTGGCAGCGAGGGCTGTTTTTTTGGACTCTACCAGAAGGTGTATCGGATTCATCCTGTACGTTTTCTTCTTCTTTAACTCGATCAATGATTTCATTCTCAATTCCCATGCTGAATGCTGCTCGATCAGAGCTTAATCTTAGACCGCTGATAAATTCGAAAATAGGATCTTGAAATGATGCTCATGGATCTTCCGGGCATCCTCTTCTTCTCCACGTACACTCTTCTAGTGTTGTTCTGGGCTGAGATTTACCATCAGGTCTGATCTCATCGAATCACGGTCTTACAAAATTGTGAATGACTGATGCCACTTGTTCCATTAGTAGTTCCGTCATTCAATCTTAATTGTTGAGGGTTTTTGATATTTCATGGTTCAGGCGAGAAGTCTTTCTGTTGAAGGACTTAAGTCAAGGTATTACATCGTGAATGCAGTGGTATACTTCATTCAGGTACAGTGGTCAGGAACTGCTCATATCTTTCCCTTTGTTGCATCTTAACTGAACACTAATTTCATATGCAGTTGTACGGGATGATTAACTTACTGCTGGTACTTTTATTACATCTACTACTGTAGATAATCATATGGATTGCATTAAGGGTCAGCAGAGGACATGCAGCCATAGGGGTGGCCAAAATCTTCTTTGCAGGTAAGTTATACTGTACAATTCGGTTAGAACAGATTTTAAAGGAAGAAAAGAATGAACTGTCTACTTTGTATATGAATCAAAACATGGCCATCTCTTGAATTTCTCCATCATAGATGCTAGGAATTTGGGTTTGCTATTAATCAGAGTCTGTCCTTGAAATTTGTTTGCAGCTACTTCCTTCGTTGCTGCTCTGGGATTCTTGATTTATGGTGGAAGGTACATATCGTAATCAATCAAGTTCACGGATCACTTCCTACCACATTCTAATTTACCTTAATTATCAACTTGGATATGTTATGTTTTGATGGTGATGGCTCACTATGTAAACAAAGGTTGTTTGTGATGCTGAGGCGATTCCCAATAGAGTCTAGAGGTCGTCAGAAGAAGCTCTATGAGGTGCTTTTTTGTTAATTAAGCGAAGCAATATATCCTGGTCAAAAGACTGAGTGCGAGCGATATCTGGCTAGCTAGTTTGTAATATCCTCACGTCTTCTTCCATTATTTAGGTGGGTTTTGTCACGGGAGTATGCTGCACTTGTTTCTTAGTCCGGTGTGTAGTGGTAAGCTGACATGAAACTCCGCCGAAAACAAAGAATCATATGGTAATTACTTCTCCGCTAGTTTCCTCTTTCATTTGTTAATAACTTTTTTTACATGGTAGAATGCTGTTTCTGCATTTGACAACCACGTTGAAATCGACGTAGCAGATCATCCTGTTATGAATCTCTTTTACTATGGGGTAAGTTCCTCAACTGATCCTCTTGAATGTTGCATTATTCCTCCTAGGCCTTTTCTAGATCTTGATTTCCCTTTCCCTCTTGCCATTTTCTTCCTAAATTAGATGGTGGAGATTGTTCCATCCGCTATGGTCCTGTTTTTACTAAGGAAGCTGCCCCCAAGACGTGTTTCTGATCAATACCACGCCATCAAGTGAAGTGGTGCATCATGGGGATCCCCCTTTTTTCTTGCCTAAGTGCAGGTAATGTGCATCCTAGAGGTTTTGTTTGGTGTCTATGATGTAAATGTATGATGGTTGATTTCTTTTGGGTAGATTTGTAGTGTGTTGTGTTATTTCAACTACTGTCATTTAGTTTTAAGATGTAACTTGAATGGATTTGCTAGATAATCGACATAGAGGCTAGTGTCATAGTAATTGCCTTCATCGTACACATTAGTTTCCTGGATTTTCCAGGTTTTCGATAAGCGCTAGCTAGAGTTTAAGGTCAACTTCTATACACCTTACCAGGGCTAGATTGTTGTTGGTAGCTTTGAACAAAATACGTCTGGGTAATCTGGCTGCTCTTGTCATTCAAGGATAAGAAGGAACATGGCTGGGATTTTGGTTCTCCGTTTGACAACTTTAATCTTTCTGTTAATGTCTTCAGGTTGGTGATCAAGAAAGGTATCTGATGTTTTCCTTTGATGATGGTCCTGTCTGGGACAAAGATAGATGCATAGTTGTGAGGATGCAGTCATTTTAATGTTTTGGATCATCTTGGTTCAGATATGTTCTTTGTCAGGGCTTACATATATATAGGGTAGACCAAGTTTTGATTGATTTAATCAGAAGATTGATGATATCATTTTATGGTTTTCTTTTTGCCAGCGCCCGTCTTGAGGCGTATAGATGTGTGCGTTTGTGTACAGAGTATGGTTATCAAGTGAGAACAATAATCGACTGATTTTGATTGGTACGGCTGAATCCCCGCCCTACCCCAATAATCCCTTCTCGGGAATACTGATTTTCTTGGGTTTTTCTTTGTTACTGAAAAAATAGTTAGTTTGGGGTAGACCTCTCAGTTTGGTCTGGTCGATCGGGTCAATTCATAGTTATTTAATATTTGGTTAAATTAGATTCGGAAGTTTTTGGTTTTAGTTATATTCACGTGTCTTCAGTTCAGATTAGCAATCGCTTTTTTCAGGTATAGTCGAATTCAGGTGATTTATCCAGCTATGTCAGTATGAATTTTAAGCTAATTTGTAATCCAATTTTTGTGTAGGAATTGTAATTAGTACAAATTTATTAATTGTATCAAATACGTATAAATTAAAATTTTGTTTCTATGTGGTCGGTAATAGCGTCTAATCTATCCCATCTATGGGCCGTTCGTTTGTGGCCTTAATGCCCAACTTTCAACATTAATGGATTTTATTATGACAAAAACAGCATCATTTTTGTCCACGGATCGTGCAGAATAGAGCTTTACCATAGAGGTCGTTTACCCTGCGTTCAAAAAATAATGTGTTGCTATTGAATTACGAGTCCACTCCACATTACTATTTTGCCCTCGTACCACTGGTTTACCCTGCATTTTCCCTTGCAGTTGTGGTGTCGATGAACATCATTAAAGTGATGTCAAATCACGGAGGACATATGCGGTATTTTGCTACTTTTGGTTTCAAAATAATAAAGCCACCAAAAGAACAGTCTGTCATTCCAAAGTAGATTAAGGTTGACATTAATCAACCCACATTAATGTGAACCCAAAAGAAAAGCCAACGAACGAACGGCCACTATGTCTAGTCGTGTGCGTCCGTGCGAGAGTCACGCGCCCCTTCATAGGGCGCATTCATCGTCTCGCTCCCTCTGTGCCCATCAACCTCTCATCAGCATCTCATTCATCGTCTTGCTCCCTCTGTGCCCATCAGCATCTTGTAATTAGTTTTTGGGAAAATTCATAAAATATCATGATTTGAGTTTATAATTCATAATATACTATTTTTTAGAAATTTGTTCACAAAATATCACGATTGAGTTTTAAATTTACAAAATGTTCTTATTTGGTAATTGCCGTTATTTTTGTCGTTCACTGGACGATAAGTTTGTATTTTTTTAAAAAAAATTGAATTGCGCTGAGTCGTGCAACGACTATTTTTTTGAATTTTTTTTAAAGTTCATAAAATACCACGATTTGAGTATAGTTCACAATATGTCACTAAATGGATTTTTATGTACACAATATCACTATTTGAGTTTTGATGTTCACAAAATGCCCCTGTTTTTGCAGTAACGGCTAGTTTGAGCCTAACAGCTTTTTTTTGTCTATGACCTTCTTACCATATGAACAAAGCACAAACATCATATTAAACTCATGACCATGTTTACAACTACAATCAATTCAAAATTTCAAACAATTCATTCACAAAATACTACGATTTGAGTTTATAATTCACAATATACCACTTTTTGGAAACTTGTTCACAAAATGTCACGATTTGAGTTTTAATTCACAAAATGTCACTATTTGGTAAATGTCGTTATTTCTGCTATTAACTACCGTTAACTCCCTCTGTCAATTGACCAAAATACCCCTTACTTCAAGTTTCCTCTATCCCTAATTTTTTACTGTTCCGATAAAAAAACCCCGTTTTTTTCCCTCGCTTCATGATCGTCTCTTCAACTTCCCTCCATTTCTCATTTCCTCTCTTCGATCTCAACCCAAATTTCGTTTCGCCTGTTGATTTCTACTGTGATTTCCGATTCCGAAGTAAATCTGTGAATCTCTCTTGTTTTGGAGGAAGTTCGACGTTTTTGCGAGCAAAACCCACCTTCTCCATTTGCTTCTGTGTTTGTTGCTGGTTTTGATAATGGGAAGAGCGGGGGGACTCTGGGTGGTGTTCCAATACAAAGACGTCGGGTGGGACAACAGGATATTGGATGATCCACATTTTTAATGAATTGTTTGAAATTTTTCATTGATTGTAGTTATAAACATGACCATGGCTTTAGTATAGTGTTTATGCTTTGTTACAAGGTAAGAAGGTCCTTATAAGGCAAAAAAAAAAGAGATGTTGGGCTCAAACTAGCCGTTACAGCAAAAATAGGGGTATTTTGTGAACATCGAAACTCAAATAGTGGCATATTGTGAACATAAAAATCCATAGAGTGGCATATTATGAACTATAAACTCAAATCGTGGCATTTTGTGAACTTAAAAAAAAATTAAAAAAATAACGTTGCACAGTCGATTAAGCGCAATTCAATTTTTTTTTAAAAAAAATACAAATTTGCCGTCAGGGTATTTTGTTCATTTACTAGAGGCATTTAACGGCAGAAATAACGACATTTACCAAATAGTGGCATTTTGTGAATTTGAAACTCAAATCGTGGCATTTTAGGAACAAGTTTCCAAAAAGTGGTATATTGTGAATTATAGAATCAAATCGTGGTATTTTGTGAATTTTACCTTAGTTTTTACATTTTATATTTTATAGGTTTTTGTTTTAATAATTCACATTTATATACACATCACTTAGACTGGAATGCAATTTAAATCATTCTAGTTATCGAAGATGTGGATGTTCATGTTCCTATCTGTTTTTGTTTGATTGTTTTGATCCATAAAAGTGGTCACTAATTTAATTGAAAACTAATAAATTTCATATTTTACTGATGGTAGTTTTGGAAAAAAAATGCCTACCGTGTAGACCTTTTGATAGATGTTAAAGGTTATACATGTTTTGAAAGTGTATGGAGTTTCATGTGAAGAATTGATTAGCAGTTTAGTTTTTTTTCGAGAGTGGGGATTAAGATTTTTTATTTTTGTGAGCTAGATTTGTTATGTAGTTATATTCATCTATGTGTGAGAAGTGTGGTAATACAGTTTATATATGTTTTAATACAACAAGACTTGAGATGCTTGAAGATTGAAGATGTCGAATACTTATTGGATTTTTAAAGCACCATCATGTGCTTTTGGTTTTAAGATTCTTTTTATAGTTGAAACAATTATAGTAGATTTAGGCTTTAATAAAGTATATGGGTGGACTCAATTCAGGTGAATTCGGATCGTATCAAATTTCGGTTTGATTTAGTTTTGGTTTGGTTTGATTCGGTTCAATTTTTGGGTTCCATTTTGGAATGTCCCATTCGGTTTAAAATTAAGTTCAGGTCGGTTAGATTGATCCAATTTTTCGAGTTCAGGTTATCCTTGCTAGATCTAGCTTGGAGAACAGTTATCTTTCGACTCGACAAACTCTCACGCGTTATAGGTTGATTACAATCAAGAATTATAGATGACCCTCCACAGGCGCTAGACCTCAAGAGTGGGGCAGATCGATTCCCACTATTTGTGAGTACGCAGATTCGACTGTACAAGCTGGTTGCTCCAAGTTAGGAGTGGGACAGTTACACATCATCATTTTTTCCAACTCATCTTCCTACATGCAGTATTTTTTCCAGCTCATCCTTCTATATGGCAGTATGTTATCTATTCAGTTTTTAATTTCCAAACAGAACTTATCTATCCCTATCTTTCTTCCCTAACCCTCTCGACTCTCGACGCTCTCGATCTGGTCTCCCGCACCGCATCACTTCTTCTCCCTTTCTCCTCTAATCAGTATCGAATAATCACTCAAACTCTCCACGAAGCTCGGTGAAATACCCCGAACTTAAATATGGTGATTAAATTATTTTAGTATGGTATTTAGGGCCTAATAGTGCCTAAGTAATTTTGGTAAGGAAAATAAATCCAAAAGAAAAAAAAGAAACACTTAAAAAGCAAAAAACGCTAAATAAGCGTTAAATAACCATAGGAGGTATGAGACCTCGGTTAGCGTATTATATGGATTCCTAGGGCTTAATAAGACCAAAATAATATATGGGAACAACTCCCGAAAAAACAGAACCAAATAATGTATTAAAACGCTAATAGAGCCTTAGCGCACGTTTTTCGGGAAAAACCCGAAAACGTGATTTTAAGTGGTCAAACGAACCCGTAAAAATTATAGTTCATTAAATAACTATAATTAAACATTAATGGAAGCTTAATAACCATTAAAAATAAAGAAACGAGAAAATTCCGGAAAACGGGCCCGGTTAGTGAATAGTGCTAAACCGGGTAAATAAACGAGCGTTTTCTGTAAAAGACGAAAAATGCTCCAGCTGGAACTAATATAGTGGGCCGGTTTAATTTGTAAGCAGCCCCACTCACACACACAAATAAGCTAAAAAGCAAAAAGTAAACAAAAGAAAAAGAAAAGATACAAAAGTACCTTTATTTCTCTCTCTCCCCTCATTCCTCATTCCCCTCACGTACTGCTCCCTCTTCTCCTCACCGATTTCTTTCTTCTTCTTCCTCTGCACTGGAGCGATTCTGAAGCCCCATCCATGGCTTCTCTTCCTTCCAAGCTTGCCCAAGCCACATCACAACTCCAAATAAAAAACAAATCACATATTCTTGCTCCTCTCCTCAAGAGGTTCATTTCTATCTTTTCAAAATCCCCATTGGTGGAAGTTCACCTCCATGGGTTTTGCTCATTTGAAGAGAAAATGGCACCACCTTGTAGCTTGGAGCCTCATCTTTCTTCTAAGGTAAAAAGTTCCAAAGAAAATTCATTTTCTTCATCTCTCTCTCTCTCTCTCTCTTGACCGATTTTGCTCTTTGTAACACCTTGTTTTCTTCTTACTTTGGAGCATTGTTTCAACCCTCCAATGGTGGAGTAATCCTCTTCTTGATTCAAGGGTGAGAACCCCTCTAAAAAATCTCCAAAGGTAAAACCCTATCTTGTGCTCTAAGCCCTTTTTATTTAATTGGAATTCTCTAAGGGTTTAGAAGAATAATTAAAATGCATTTTTGTGTTTCTTAGGTGTTGGGATGGAGTTTGACAACTCCATTCCCATTTGACCGATTTGTGCAAGAAAGATAGAAGGAGGAGAAATGGAAAAGAAAGAAGAAATTATAAGCTCAAGGTAAGAGCTCCTTCCTAATGATAAATTATAATGCATTAGAGTAATGGGAATGGGTAAACTAATTAATGAACCCAAAATATTGTAGTGGTATTGTAGTTGTGGAAGTTTGAGAATTTGTGAGTAAGTATGTGTATTGTAGGCCTTGGAGCCAATTGTAATGTGTATGTGTATTAGTATTGTTGTTTGATGGAAGTATTGGAATATTGGGATTTGCCTGTGTGTGCTGGTAGGACCCTTGTATGGGTGTGGCTAGATTAGGGATGAATTTGGTGAAAAAGTATGTAGAGGAGAAGTTAGAATTGTAGGTGAACTATGGTGAAATTTTAGTAGGAAATGTACATTTATGGATGACTTGGCGAATGGGAGAACCAAGGTGTGTATTGGGTTTAGTAGAGATGTTTAGTAACTATGGAATGGTAGTTGTAATATGAGAAATAAGAAGGTAAGGATCTGTAGCAAAGAGTATCAAAATGCATTGTAGGAACTAGGAAGAATTAGTGTGCAAGATTTGGTAAAGGAGAGTTGGACTTTGGTATGGGTAGTGTAGCTAATTGGAAGGGGATTGGAATGGTAAGATGAAGTTGGGACAAGATGCAAAATGCAAAGAGGAGTAAAGGAAATGCACAAGTGTGCTAACTGTAACAGAGAGGAAGAAAAACCTGTAGAAATGGAGCAAGTATTGAGTATGGATTTGACTAATGTGTTGAGGAGGTTTGGGACTGGATTAAGGCATGTTTTAGGATGCTTAAACATGTAGAAAACATGTGGAAAGGTTAGGAAATGATTATTAAGGGGATACCTGACACCCGAAGCGCAAATAGCCATCATCAGGAAATGCAGTCAACTAGGAATGGGACCGGGAGGTTTTTACACACCGGAGTACCCAGGGGGAGCAAGGATGAAATTAAAAATGATGAGCTTAGGCAAAGATTGGAATCCATATGCCAAGAACTACCAAACCACGAGGATACAAGATGGAGTCTCACCACCGGGAATACCCGAGGAGTTCCATCCAGTTATCACACAAGTCGTGGAAATCGCTCAGTAATTGGAAGCTGAACCGATTCCAGACATTCGAGCAGACATTTGCATTGTGAACTTCTACGAGAAGGATGGGCGACTTGGACTACACCAGGATAAGGACGAGACAACGGAGTCTCTCGAAAGGGGGATACCCGTAGTGTCTTGGTCCATTGGGGATGATGCAGAGTTTTTATACGGCGAGCAGAAGCGTGCGGACCGTGCAAATAAGTTGGTACTTAAGTCTGGGGATGTATTAATTATGGGAGGAGAATCAAGGATGTTATACTATGGGATTAAGAGAGTCAAGCTGAACACAGCACCGTCAGCAGTGATTAATGCGACGCACATGAGACCAGGAAGATTAAACCTAACCTTTAGACAATATTAGACATGTAATGTTAGAATAAGATGAGGAATGAGATGTAAGACTTAAGCACATGTTGTAAACAGGATGGTTATGAATAAAATAACAGTGTTGTTCACATATATTGTTACGACTCTTGTTATACCATCAATACTCATGAAGCTTATGAACACATTGGTCATGGACTCGGTACGAAGTGCGTTTAAGCATACTTACAGAGGCACAGGCCGACGTCAAGCGGGCACTATCCTCACCGGCACCTTTCCGATTAATGGAATTGAGGCATCAGTACTCTTCGACTCAGGGCCTCGCATACCTTTGTCTCGGCATCTTTCGCGAGCAGGTTGGGGCTAGACGCTGATGAGCTACCCGACTTCACGTTACGCTCCCGTCTAAAGAGAAGGTTCGTTGCACTCGTTATTACCGAGGAGCGAAGACTTTCCAGTCAGTTTTATTGAGTTCAGTGAGCTAGGATTTGATGTTATCTTCGGGATGAACTGGTTGGAGCGGCACAAGGGTCGTATCCTCTGCGCCGAGCATAGACTGCTGCTCAGGAGTCCGTCTGGGGTAACAATATCATACCGCCAGAGGCCCAGAGAGCCTTCGACTAAGATCATCACCGCCATGGCAATGTATAAGGAATTGAGGAGAAAAGAAGAAGTGTACCTCTGCTATGTACAGACATAGAGAGAGACCCCAAGTTCGACCCCGACTTACCGTAGTGTCGGAGTTCCCGACCTATTTCCATGGGAACTGCCCGGCATGCCACCCACTCGGGAGGTAGAGTTCACCATCGAGTTGCTACCTGGTACCGGACCGATAGCCAAGGCACCATACCGCATGGCTCCGGCAGAAATGACTGAGTTAAAGGAACAACTGAAGGACTTGTTAGATAAAGGATTTATTAGACCCAGTGTATCACCATGGGGAGCGCCAGTTCTCTTCGTGAAGAAGAAGGATGGTAGTCTCCGCCTCTGCATCGACTACAGAGAGTTGAATGCAGTGACAGTGAAGAATAAGTATCCTACCCCCGCATTGATGATCTGTTCGATCAGTTGAAGGGAGCATCTGTGTTTTCCAAGATTCATCTCAGATCGGGGTATCATCAGATAGCCATTAAGGAGGGAGATGTTGAGAAGACGACATTCCGGACACGATACGACCACTATGAGTTTACAGTGATGCCGTTCGGTTTGTCAAACGCACCAGCGAAGTTTATGGATCTAATGAACCGCTTGTTCCGGGAGCAGCTGGACAAGTCGGTTGTGGTATTCATCGACGACATATTGATATATTCAAGATCTAAGGTTGAACATGAGGAACATCTGAGGAAGGTATTAGAGATACTGAGGGAGAACCAGCTATATGCTAAGTTCTCCAAATGTGAGTTTTGGCTTGACCAGGTCTCTTTCTTAGGTCATGTCATCTCAGATGCTGGGATCTCAGTGGATCCAGCAAAGATTGATGTCGTACGTACTTGGCCAAGGCCGAAGACTGTTACCGACATCCGGAGCTTTCTCGGTCTGGCAGGTTACTACAGGAGGTTTGTTAGGGATTTCAGCAAGGTCGCGAAACTGATGACCAGTCTGATGAAGAAAGATGCACCGTTCTTATGGACGGCTGACTGTGAGAGATCATTTCAGAGTTTGAAGGACTCACTGACCACTGCACCGGTTCTGACCATTCCAGACGGTACGGAGGGCTTTGAGGTTTACTGTGATGCATCCGGCAGAGGGCTGGGTTGCGTGCTCATGCAACATGGCAAGGTGGTGGCATATGCCTCACGCCAGTTGAAGAAACATGAGGAGAACTACCCCACACATGATTTGGAGCTGGGAGCTGTAGTCTTCGCTTTGAAGATATGGCGCCACTACTTATACGGGGTTAGTGTGACGATCTACACCGATCACAAGAGCTTGAAATACATATTCACTCAGAAGGAGTTGAATCTCAGACAAAGGAGATGGTTGGAGTTTCTGAAAGACTATGATATTGACCTCCAATACAAAGAGGGAAAGGCCAATGTTGTAGCAGACGCCCTGAGCCGCCGAGCACACTCACTCCATTCGCTAGTCTCTTTCTCCAGCTTGGTTGATGAGGTGCGAGAGGCTTAGAGGACAGATGAGTACATGAGAGAGGTCAGACAGAAGCTGACAGATGGTACCTTTGAGGGTCAGAAATATGACTTCAGACTTCACGACGATGATCTGATCAGACTTAAGGGCCGGTTATGCATACCACGGGGCAACACAGATTTGAAGGACCGTATACTTAGAGAATCACACTGTTCTTCAGTTTCCATCCATCCGGGAGCCTCTAAGATGTATAAAGACATGAAGAGATACTTCTGGTGGTCGGGGATGAAGATAGATGTTACTGAGTTCGTCTTGAGGTGTCTCACATGCCAGAAGGTAAAATTCGAGCACCGACGACCGGCGGAATGGTACAATCGATGCCAGTTCCGGAGTGGAAGTTCCATGATATCTTCATGGACTTTGTAGTTGGACTTCCACCTGCTAGGGGAGGTCTCAACATGATATGGGTGGTGGTGGATCGCCTTACCAAAGTAGCCCGATTCATACCGATGAAGGATACTTGGAAGGTGACCAAATTAGCTGAGTTATTCGAGGAAATAATGAGACATCACGGGATACCAAAGACCATAGTGTCAGATAGAGATACCAGATTCCTTTCGAGGTACTGGAGAGCTACTAGAGAAGCGTTGGGTACAGAACTAAAGTTGAGTACCGCGTTTCATCCTCAGACAGATGGTCAGACTGAGCGTACGATTCAGACACTCGAGGATATGCTGAGGGCATGTGCCTTAGACTTCCAGGGCAGTTGGATTGACAAATTGCATCTGATCGAGTTTTCATACAACAACAGCTATCACGCTTCGATCAAGATGGCACCTTTTCAAGCGTTGTACGGTAGACCATGTCGTACACCGCTCTGCTGGGATGAGTCGAGTGAGACGGTCATTATAGGACCAGAATATTTAGAATAAGTTAAGGCTGAAGTTCAACAATCAGGGAGAACATGAAAGCTGCTCAAGATAGGCAGAAGTCGTATGCTGATGTTCGACGACGGGACCTGGAGTTCGCAGTGGGCGACCAGGTATTTCTGCGAGTTTCACCGATGAAGGGTGTATTCAGGTTTGGGCAGAAGGGAAAATTAAAGCCCGAAGTTTGTTGGTCCTTATGAGATTACGGAGCGGGTGGGCCCGGTTGCTTACAGGTTGAATTTACCTGCTGAACTAGGTAAAGTGCATGATGTTTTCCATGTCTCACAGCTAAAGAAATACATGCACCACCCCTCCCATGTGTTAGAACCTGAGAGGTTGACTTTAGAACCGAATATGAGATCCGTGGAGACTCCTCAGAGAATCTTGGACAGTAAGACTAGGGACACTCGCCACAAGTCAGTGCGACTGGTGAAGGTTCTCTAGTCTAACCAGGATGTCGAAGAGGCCACGTGGGAATTAGAGGATAAGATGAGGGCGAAGTACCCTTCTTTGTTTACTGACTAGATCGTCTGTATAGGGTACGGGGCGTACCCCTTTTTAAGGGGGGTAGAGCTTCCTCGCTTTTGAGTTAGGAAACGAACTTGTTGTCGTTTGTTTGGTTGTTTAAGATGTGAATTTGTGTAAGTTGCTACACTTTGGTGTTAAGTTTGAGCTATGTATAATACTTATGCATTGTATTTGAGATTGACCTTCGAGTCTTGAGATGTGTGAATGTGAATATAAGATGTGGTGTTAAGATTAAGGGAATTGAGTACCGTGAATGGTTAAGCATATATGTGAACTTTGGGGACAAAGTTCTTTTAAGGGGGTAGATTGAAATACCCCAAACTTATATATGGTGTTTAAGTGATAAACTAAGATATAAGGAGGCAAAATAATGCCTTAGAAACATTAAGAAACCATTTTAACCAAAGAAAACATAAGGAAACACCAAAAGAGCAGTTTAAGCAAAAAACGTGCTCTAAGCTTGGAGAGACTTGGGTGAGTACCCAAATATTGTTCTAAGACCTTAGTAATATCCTAATGGTCATTTTAAATCAATTAACAAAGAAAACCAAGCTTGAAAACAAGTTAAAACACAAAATGTGCTTTAAGGAGTCTTAAAGCACATTTTTGAAAAATTGTCTTGTAAATGGGTTTTGAGTGGCTAAATGTCCATCATTACTCTTTAATTAACATGTGTACTAATTAGTATCACATTAGGAGGTCTAAATCAATGGGAAATCAAAAATTTAATAATTATGTGCACTAGTTTGTGAATAGTAACCAAATAGTGCCTAGTTTAGTTTTTAGTCAATTTAGTTTAGTTAGTTGGTCAAACAAGACCATGACTAGCTTAATTAAAGGGGGTGGCCGATTTTTAAGGTGATGATTCACCACTTGATCAAATAACAAAAGAGAAGAAGAGAAAAGTAAGTAAGGTTACTATTTACTTTTAAAAGAAATCTTACCTTTTAAGCCATCTCTCTCCTCCTTTCTTCATTCTTCTTCTTCTTCACCGATTTTTGCTGCTCCTATCTTCTTCTTTGACATGAAGAAAAACCCCATGCTAGCTCCACCTTCCCTTGTGTACTACTTACTCATTTTAGCTCCAAAACCAAAACAAAACACATATTCTTCTTAGTTAGCTCAAGCTCCTTCTTTCTATCTTTTCAAAACTTCAAGAGCCTCATTTTGGAGCCAAGGCAAATTGCCATTAGAGGAGGAAACTCAAGCTTGGAGACTCCATTAGCTTCTCCATTCTCTTAAGGTAAAGAAAGTGTAAGAAAATCTAGGTTTCCATCACTTTTCTTCATGACCGAAAATACATACTCATGGGGCTTCATTTTAATGCCTTGTTCTAGCTTGTTTTCTACTCTCCAAAGGATAGAGGAGGTCCTTCTTGCTTCATATCCAAGCTTGTCTTGAGAACCAAGGTAAAACAATCACCTTAATACCTTAAAGCACATTTTTAACCTAGGGTTTGTTCCTTAGGGTTAATGTATTATCTAGTACTCATTAGAGTCATTGGATATTAGTTAGAACATTGGCAAGGAGAGTTTAAGTGGTGGCCGAGATTGAGCAAGGAAAAACCTAAGGAAGAAAGTTTGTAAAGCTTGAAAAAGAACAAGGTAAATTACTTACCTTAAGGTGTTTTATTGTTTAAGGGAATGGGATTTAGATATGTGATGAGTTTAGTAAAGTTTACATTAGAAAAGGGCTATATATAACCTAGGAGAAACAATGATTATGTTTGAGAACTTGTGACTAAGGAGCCAATGAGAAAAGAGATAGTCAAACAATGTTGAGATGAATTACAAGAAGCATTTTATTTCAATGGGAGCCTTGTTGTGTGTATTCGCAGGTTAAAGGCAAATATATGTGGAAATTCAGTGGTTAAGATTAATGTCATTTAAGGGCCTAAGTGCCAAGCATTTAAGTTTATACAATATGATGATGTGGCGTAGTTTTGGTGTAAATTGTGTGTTAAGATGATGTAATGGGAATTTGAGTGATCTTGGTTGTTTAATGGTGAAAAACCAAGTGTTTAGGTGTAGTAATATACTAGAGAACTGTAACACCCATCCAACATTAACACACTTACAACAAACTGCAGCGGAAAACATACTTCATCACATTACTTAACTCGCTGGTGTTACACGCCGTTAACCACCCACGTGGCTAACAAGGCTATTACATATACATTGTATCGGTCTGATGGACTAGATTCCCGAGCGACTACACATTATTATCTCTTTCCATTAACAACAACAACAACATACACCTTTCGACTGTACCGAGTATTCACAAACTAATGCCGATAACAATTTCGGTCTTACTACACCTACTGTACATATATAACTTAAAAGATTACCCATGTACATACGACTACCCCGTCCTACTCTCGAACGGCTTCCAGCTCCTTGTACCTGAAAATAGGAAAAGAAGAGAAAAGGGTGGCCCCCCAGGGGCTCAGCACCTTTGCTGGAATGGTAATCTCGCAGCCCGCATGCTACCGGGCCACGCACAACTAATTGTCGTCTTAGCATGCGGTTGATTTTATTTGAATCATGCATGTAACTATAAACACACAACACATAACATTCCGCCTCAATGGGCTTAACAAATAGATAACACATCCATACTTGATAGGTCACTCATGGTATTCATTACCCCTAGAGTGTTTCTCCTCTAATGGAGCTACCTCCTTAATAGACGACACTTACCCATTAATCGGGTTATCCTTAAACGCCTCTTATCACAAACTGGGATTCATATCCATGATCCACATACTCCACATTTTACAACATATAACATACATCACATAACAACACATAACAACACTTTTCACGTTTCAACGTGCACATAATAACATCGCAATAGAAATTGCATTACATCAACAACACATAACATAACGGGAGCGGTTCTCTTAGGAACCGACCCAAACATTGTTAATTCACTGGTGAGCCTAGAGAATGATGTCACCCTCATGATAAGCTCGTTATACAACACTCATTACCGTCCTAATAGTCGGACGAGTAACTTAAGTTAAGATGGTTCGGGTTTTGTGACCCGAACACACCACACAAACACATGTTCCCCCTAAACCGATCATAAGTCAGAATAGTTAAGCTCTGGAGTAAGCTAATGGGAGATCATAACCCGTGAGGGAACAACCATAACAGAGAGAAGGGTAAGGCTAAAAAGGATACCCACTCCCAACAACGCGCGACCGGAACGACCGGATTCCTCACCCCCCCATAATATATATATATAAACATAGTTAAGGGCTCCATTGTGGAACCTATCACATCCATACACCATACAGTATTACAACTGGATTAAACACACAAGGGAGGTCCATACATTCACACACAAACATCACACAATTAACTCACACATATCCGTGGTTAGAATGTTCCCATGGTTTAGGTCGTTAAATCCGGATACCGTTCTCTTATGTGATCCTAGATTTGGTTAGCTAAGGTATAACACTTTCGAGGTTAAACGGTATCGGAATTGAACACGCCACATAAATGAATTACTATAAAACTCATTACATGTTTTATCTTACAACGTGGCAACATACAGAAAAACACATTGGCATACAAGCCGGTGTAATCCGGTAGGACACAGGTTGCAAGAAAACCATACCTGTCACCGGAGTCCACTCTATCATATCCACTTATGTTCCTCGAACGATTCTCGAACAACTGGTAATATTACATGTACTTTTATTAACATCGGGGTAACATGATTGTTTAAAGTCTAATGCTCATAACTTATCCCCGTTAACTAGTCAAATAACTTCATTTTTTAACTTGTTTTACTTTTACATCTTAATACAACTTTTCCCCCACTAAATTATCATTATAACTCACTTAACATGTCCTTAACAATCTTATAACACCATTACTTAATAATCCCCATCATCCCATAACCTTAAACAATATTTTTGGTCCATACAGCGCCTTGTCCGAACTTGTGTCCGGAATTCCCAAGTTCGGACACTGTTCGAGGCTCAAATGGGTGTAAACAGACAACTGTCCGAACATGCGTCCGAATTTCCCAAGTTCGGACGCTGTTCGAGGCCAAAACAGAATATAGAGATAGGTGTGTCCGAACGTCCATGTTCGGACGGTAGTTCGGACACTGGTCGAGGCTTAGAAGACTTACGTGCAACAGGGCATGTCCGAACGTCCTTGTTCGGACGGTAGTTCGGACGTGCCCAAAACTCCATTTTCTATACCTTTAAACACTTACTCATTTCTTGCCTAAATGCTCAACACTTATAGTATTTCCCCCTTAGGTTTATAGCATGTCCCCACACATTATTTAGCCCACCAAAATACTTTATATCCTTCCAAGAATTTTCTTCACAAGTTCAAACATCTTCCTTACCTAAACATCATTTCCTCCTTGTACATCAACATTACCTAAACCTTAACAAACTCCTCCAAGACTTTAGTACATCCCAAAACACCCATTGGATTTCTAGAACTTCAAGATAATGCCTAAATCCTTTTTGCCTTCTAAAACACCTTAATGCACCTTTCTGTCCTAGTAAAACACTTAGTCGACCTCACTTCCAAACGAGAAAGCTCGAAATAAAGGTGGGTAAAGCTACCCATGGTTAGTGAATGCTGCCATGTTTAAAAAGTAAACTTTTTCTGACTTTAAGCAATCTTAAAAGATGACTTGTCTACTTTTTTTGTAAAAGAGATTAATCTGTAATATCAACTTCTTAATCTTCTCAACACTTCCAAACTCACCAAAACTCTTTTAAACACTTAGAACTTCTATACATTATCTAAATTTGACATGGGTTCTTCTAGCACATTGCTATACCAAAGCACATAGCTTTCACCATTAGACATTCAAGAACACCTAAAATCCATCAAGAGTATTCTCACACTCAAACACTTAGGTTTTCACCCTTTTACAACCAAAAACACTTAATCACTTAATGCACATTCCTTACACACAAACATATTGTTTTTCCTCCTTTAACCATCCAAGACACTCATCTTCACAAAGAATGTTCTTTACACACATCTAAATCCTTAAACTACACTACATCACAATATAGTGCATAAACTTAAATTGCTTGGCACTTAGGCCCTTAAATAACATGGCTCTTAGGCCCTTAAATTGCATAAACCTTAAACACTGAATTTCCCACATAAATAATGCCTTTGACCTGCAATTACATGCAACAACACATATGCCCTTTAATAGTTTCCTTGAGAGCATTTTACTAGGTCATTCACCATTGGCTCCTTAGGTATTTTTATCAAGCAAATCAAGCTCATTTTTCCTAAGGCATTTAAACTACATTGAGATAGTTTGTTTACCTCTTTTCCTCTCAAACTTCTTTCTTGTTTCCTTGTACCGAAAATCAGCAAGGAGTTTGATCACTTGTCAACTTTCTAATCAATACACATATAAGGGTAATGAGCTTAAGAATTCACACTTAAACTCATATACAAACCCTAGTTTAACATAAGTGTTTAATACACTAAAATGATATTTACCTTTGAATTTGAAAGAGAACTTGAATATGTAACAAGAGAGGTTTCCACCAAGCCCTTGAATGATTGGAATGAAGCTAAAACAAAGCAAAAGAAAACACCATGAAAAAGTGATTTCGGTCACTTATGAAAACAAAAGGAAATGAAGTTTTTCTTTGACTTTCCTTACCTTGAAGCAAAGGAGAATAACAAGGCATGAAAAGGTAAGCTCAAGCTCCTTCAATGGAGAATCTTCATGGCACCAAAATGGAGTTCTTGAAGATTTGAAAAGAGAGAAGTGTAGAGCTTGGCCTAACTAAGACAAATATGGTCTTAGAATTTGATTTGGTATATGGAGCTAGAAGATACAAGCATTCAAAGATGGAGATGGTATGTTTTTGCTGTAGCAAAAACGATTTCAAGAAGGGAGGATGAAGAAGGCTACGGTGGTGAGTGAAGGAAACAAGAGAATGAGGTGAGAGAGTGCTCTTGTTTAGATATTTATGTAATAAAAAATAGTACTTTACTTTATTTCTTTCTTTCTTTAATTGATTTGTAAATGGTGGTGACTCACCCTACAAAAACCGGCCCCCTTTAATAATAAGGGTGTTTTGGTCTTTGTTGACCAATTAACTTACTTATATTGACTTATGTTATAAATTTGCATATTTTGGTTACTATTCACAACTAAGGCACATATTTGTGAATTTTTGATTTCCCATTGATTTAGACTTCCTAATGTGATACTAAGTAGTACACATGTTAATTAAAGAGTAATGATGGACATTTAGCCATTCAAAACTCTTTTACAAGACAATTTTTCAAAAATGTGCTTTAAGACTCCTTAAAGCACATTTTGTATTTTAACTTGTTTTCAAGCTTGGTTTTCTTTATTAATTGATTTTATATGTTCATTAACATATAATTAAGGTATAGACATGACCTTTAGGTCTTATACAAATTATCCCAAGCTTAGAGCACATTTTTGCCCATATTGACTTTAAGGCATTTATTTGTGTTTTGTTTGGTTTAATTGTCTACCAAGGTTTCCTAAAGACTTAATTAGCCTTATTAAATCATAATTGAATATTATTTAGTCTTGGTAGGTTCTTTGGGTCCTAACCAAGTTCACTCCAAGCTTAGAGCATGTTTTTGGCTCAAACTGAGTCTTAGTGTTTTATTGTGTTTTACTATGGTTTAAATTATTCACTGATGTTTCTAAGGCACTTTTAGCCTTTATATACCATATTTTAACATTTAAACAACATATCAAGGTTTGGGGTATTTCAATCTACCCCCCTTAAAATAACTTCGTCCTCGAAGTTTACACTTCCCACACATCTTTTGGTTAGAACGCAGGAATCACTTGGAAATAAACTTCCATAACCAAACATACTTTACATCACAACCTCGGACTTAATGGTCCTGGTAACATTTCACATCCATACATAACATAACATACTCACATGATAACCTCGGACTCAATGGTCCGGGTATCTTAACAGTATTGGTACATACATAACAACCCTTAGACTCTCTGGTCTTGGGTAACATAACAACATTTAGACACATAGGTCTTGATAACATACACTTTTGGAACTCAAGGTCAAAATAATATTTATTACGCATACCACACAACATGTCATAGCATGTATAACAATCAAAATATCTTTTATATACACTGTGATCCCGCAGAACCCGTCGCGATGGACACCTTCTGGTCCCCGTTCCTTTGGGAGATCAAAACATTCACTTAATTTTTAACATATATACTTCTCATGTCACCGGTCCGAAGACAAAGGCTCATGCGTCCTCGGCTCGTGAGCAAGTACTACAAAAATATTCTTTACTAGGTTAAGTATAAGAGAATCCTTTATTCAAATGTTAACCGACTGTTTTGAAAACACCAATTGAAAATCCTTTTGAAAACACACACAACTCCAAGTCCAACTTATGCTCTTTGCTTCTTTTCTTAGCGTGGTTATTTGTGACCACTTAAGGGGAGCTTCAAGAATCATTCAACCCTAATGTGATCAGCATCAGTGTCGAACTATCCTTCCACCCCAATTTGTGTTCGGCTTCCCTTGATCGCATGCAAATCAAGTTCCACCTCCCACTTCATTTTCAAGCATCAAATAAATCACTCATTTCCAATTTTCTATCTTTTTAATCGTTCTAATCATGATCATAACATCTCCAAGGGATAGAACTCCGTCTATCAGTTATTTCCATTCACTTTAATGTTGTTACCTAGGGAATCTTATTCTCACTAGGTTCTATGTCGGTTTCATACCCTTTCATGAATCACTATATAGTATATATATACACATATATTTTATCAAAATACAACACACCGTTTCACATTTATACACTGTCGGGGTTTTGTTCCCCGGGAGTTTCTCTACTCCCCACACTTGTACTATCACACACAACTGTTAACAAATAACACACTTATCACAATGGTATTCGCATCTTCTGTGCGCAATTACCACAATTAAACCATGAATGAATGCGTATGTTTACGTAACACACACACCAATCATCAAAACAAATTATTTTGTGCTATGCACAACATAGGTCACGTACATTACGTACACTTGTACGGTAATACACACTAAGTGGTTTTGCGCTCTACCCCCCTTAAAGGGATTACGCCCACGTAATCAATCACTTAATCATTGGTTTAAAACGTTCTGCCGTCGTGAAGTCGTGAAGTCTTCAACTTCCACGTGGTCTATTATACAATGGATTCTGATTAGAGGATCTTAACCATATTAGCGGTTTAGTTCCTAAACAAGAATTCTCATTGGAGTTTGCTTAAACTCTTAACTAGTTTCAGTTCTGGCCTGTGAGGCTTCTAGGCATTAATAATTAGCCATTTACTCATATTCGATATTCACGTTGTACACTTGAATTACTGGTTCACTAGTTTCTGCTGCGAAACTCCAATAACTGTAGAGCTCAGTTTGCCCCACTCGTTATTGTTACTGTATTGTTCACCTCCCATTTATCACCTTTATCTTGGTAACAATGGTTTCTCAACTGACGCGTGGTATCTCTTACCGTTAGCGAACTCGGTGAGTTACAAACTTTCCATCCACTTCTCTAATAACTTACTGTGTATAGAGCTATGTATTTCACAATGATTGACTTGTTTCCTTCCGACTTACTGTCAGTTGAGGTTGAGCTACTACCTAGTGTGTAGTGCTCTCTCAGCTATTTCCCACACTTGAGGTATGTTCCATACCAATATTTGGTATTTAGTGCTACCGTAGTCCCTTATTCTTAATCATGCCTCCACATTTGGTTTTGTACATGTATTCTTCCATTGGTACGGCCTTGCATTTCCTATGCATCGGCCATTATAACATTATTCCTCCACAATTAACATGTTTCCAATTCCTAGCTATCCCCTTGATCATTACTGCGCAGTCAATACCAAAACACTCAGTCATACAGAGTGCAGAGGCGTAAACTCTTGATAGTAAATATCTCATGCGATTGCAATAGGAATTCACACTGTGTTTCACTGAGATTCTGATCTCGTAATACTGGCTACTGGCTTACCGCCTAGTTGTTTGGTACCACTTACTGTTGTTTCTCTATTGGGTTTAACTCGTAACTGTGCTTATTTGCTATATTACCGTTTAACAATACTTATACAACAGTCGCTTACTGCGCACCGTGCTCCTTGTATAACATAACACTAACTTACATGGTATTTACTGTCACATTAACTTCCACACATATACTTACATTATTCACACTATGGTTCGTCATTCATTTGGATATGACTACCGAATGCTCCTTGAGCATTGATCATTCGAGTCACAAGCCGGCATTATTCAGCTCGTGTTTCACTTATACACACATACTATTAAACTAACTACTCTCTTTCAATAATAATATCGTCCATCCTTAACATATTTCTTGAGCTTGGTTCACATAACTACCGCTCCTGCGGTCTCACGATATCGAGAGGTATCCCCACTCTTAATGCAGTGGTTCGTTCTCCGCTCTATTCACTTATACGACATAAACTTCGGCAATCAATCTAATTTATATAACATATCTTGTTTATGGCTTATAAGCCTTATTTGCCTTGAGCTGCACTCATTGTAGGCTGTTCACACACATGTACTTCTCTATACAACATTACATGGTTAGAGGTTGTATTGGGCTCCATGACAAGGTCGTTGCATCACGTTTCCTTTCACGGGATGCCCCTTAGGATTGCCAGTCCGTCTCCTGACAACTTATGTCTAAACTGGGTGTTAGTTTCAACCCTTGTGTTTCTGTCATGTCATTTCGTGCCATTATTGTTGATGTAAACACCCTTCAAGGATTGCTCCTAGGTGTTGCTAAGTTATTCCATCACATCTGGCTTGCACTTATTGGTATATTCGGTTAGCCACGCCGTTTGCGTTCTTAACTGGCTTATTATCTTCTTCTGTGAAGATCAACATTTCCTGGTAGTGTAGGTACTCATTCTGGGAGTTTCATCCCGTTCATTGCACACTAATGTGTCCACATTAGGCATCTGCCTTGCCATGCACAGGCTGGTCACTATTCCAGCTAACATGTTTACCCCTTGGGATTCTTAAGACATATGCGATGTCTTTACATAACAGTTTGTGCACTTCACACTTCCTAACTCTTAAACATTTCCCTGAACGGAATTCACTAATCCTTTTAGTCTCGTTAACTTGATTAGGTTCCTTTACTTCAACCATTCATGGTAACCCTTAACTCTTGTTTGATTTATACTGCTGACCGTAGTACGGAGTCGACTACTTCCCGTGGTTCGGACTCTACTTGTATACGTATGTGGGGTACCCTACTGATACATTACTACTTACCCAACTAACCCATAAGCAGGTCTGTCAGGCCCACAAGCTCCTATTTGAGTGCGGTCGTCCCACATTACAGTTGGTACACTCGTAGTGTCCGTCACACGCCTAGGTGAAGTATTCTGTTGTCAACTCCCCTTATATTGTCCTGTGACAATATGCACCCTGTGCTTCCCGAACTTAATCGAGGGAAAGTTTATCCACTGTTGTATCTTTGTCAACGGCCCTTGGTTTTACTGGTTTGGTTTAGAAGGAGGTTAGAAAGAAGTGTTGGTTTGAAAGAAAATCGGGTTTTGAAAGAAAAGAGTTTGAATAAATCTAAGTTGAAAGGAAAATTTTCATGGTTTCACAACGTCTTCTTACCTTAACCAAGTCTAGCTTCTTGCTGACTGGTGTACTTCCAATTACAAAGGTTAGGCTGTTAAGCCCTTCCACAGTTATGATGATCAGAGTTAACTTCGTGGTACCTTACTAAGTACTTCGTATTTGTTAAACTTCCCGAACAGCCCTGTTATAGCAACACTTGCTATAGCAAGTGTGCCATGCTAAGTGGCTATCGGTTAAACACACACACCGGTTGTGGTATCATTCTTACCCGCACTGTCATCAGTGGCCTTGTTGGCCCTCACTTGATCTTACTGTCTTGATAATAATTCCTCTGGGTGACTTCTCACTGTCTTCACATGATAATCATTAACTGGGGTGTTCCCCATTCTTGGAGACCCCCTTTTTCTTTTGTATTGTTTCCTCCTCGTAGCCCGTTCCACACATTTGTCGTGGTTACTGAGACTTGTCTCTTGTTTGGACACTACGTTGTAGTTCCTTTGCCGGTTGGTATACCGTTGGTGTATCATTTAACAACTGTGGTCCCGTAGACACTCGTCTCGGGTTTCATTAATCCACTTCTTGCCTGTTGCACGGTTGGTGCGTTGCAAGCTGGTTGTTCTCGACTGCTCAGCATGTCGACCCAGGTTGCCGGAAATTCTATTCTCTCATACACGAAATTCTTCATTCTTCGCTATTAATGCGGTCAACATTGTTCAGGTAGAAACCGTCTTCGGGATTCCCACTCTTCGGGATCTACCATACGACTGGTTCTCCGTACCCACAGTGGTACTTAATAACAGCCAGATCGGGTATCCCGAGTATGAGAGGACTTCCATCTCTCTGGCATTGTTTCCCAAGTTATAAAACAGGGATTGTGGAGGGCGGGAAGGATATAGTAGGTTTCCAGTTCACACTGGTTACTCCTAACTAGCGTATCTCTCACGCTATCACTCAACCCTTAACCCAAAGTACTAAAATCCTAACTCGGTACTTCCTAAGCTCGGTAATTCAGTCATCAGAGCGATACTTCGCTCTGATACCACTTTTTGTAACACCCCATCCAACATTAACACATTTACAACAAACTGCAGCGGAAAACATACTTCATCACATTACTTAACTCGCATGTGTTACACGCCGTTAACCACCCACGTGGCTAACAAGGCTATTACATATACATTGTATCGGTCTGATGGACTAGATTCCCGAGCGACTACACATTATTATCTCTTTCCATTAACAACAACAACAACATACACCTTTCGACTGTACTTAGTATTCACAAACTAATGCCGATAACAATTTCGGTCTTACTACACCTACTGTACATATATAGCTTAAAAGATTACCCATGTACGTACGACTACCCCGTCCTACTCTCGAACGGCTTCCAGCTCCTTGTACCTGAAAATAGGAAAAGAAGAGAAAATGGTGGCCCCCCAGGGGCTCAGCACCTTTGCTGGTATGGTAATCCCGCAGCCCGCATGCTACCGGGCCACACACAACTAATTGTCGTCTTTGTGGAGGGTGATTTTTCGGTATGAGGGGGGGTCTATCTAAATATGGTTCTTGAATGAAAAGCCGAGATCCTAAAATGCCATTCTGTGGAGGGTGAAAACCTGTTATTCTGGCATCCCTCAAATACCTACTAAATTGTCCGTCTTTCCCAGAAAGCATAGAGGGGAGTACAAGTGTGCACTACACCCGCTCTCGATGGGCACCACGCGGACTTATGCCCTAAGGGCGGAAATTGACTAGAGTCGCCACCTAGTTTGACCTAAGGAACTAGGAAGGGAAGAGAAGGGTTCTAAGAACCGTTAATTGACTCTGATGATTGTTACCTACGGATAGGA
Organism: Limonium bicolor; assembly: GCA_023374045.1. Lineage (NCBI taxonomy): Eukaryota > Viridiplantae > Streptophyta > Magnoliopsida > Caryophyllales > Plumbaginaceae > Limonium > Limonium bicolor. Next base: position 114,827,112 of record CM041778.1, read on the forward strand.
CTTCTCTGGTCATTTGTAGAGATTCTGTGTGGGTTCGCACTGGGTTACACCCCTTAGAAGTGGCAACGACCACGACTTCGGATTGGTGCCCGAGGAAACCTCAGTCTCCAATTGTCGGGATTACCTTCTTTCAAAGCCTTTTTAGAGAGATTCATTTAACAGCCAAGGATAGGATTAGGACAGGAGAGGAGAAAACAAGTGGATGATGCGAGCTTTTCTGCCAAGCTAGTGCCAAATGAAAGGGTTGATGAATTCGGATGAGTATAGAATGAAAAGATGGAAAAAAATTCTGAGGTTGAGTGAATATACAAGAATTGGAGTATGATGGTTTGAAGATTGTGGGAGTCAAAGAAGGCTTGAGTGTTTTGCGAGGTATGAAGAACACCTTAGAGTGGGAAAAGAGTTTTTTGATTGGAATGGGGTCGCACCCTATGTGGGCTGCCTACGTACTCAACTCCCTGTTGAGATCAGACCTTACGTAGTTCAGGTTTTTGGGTTTTGAAAGTTTTGATGTTTGTGGATATTTGAGGTGTTTGAGATTCAGAAGGGTTTGGAGTTTCGAGAAGTTACGGGTTTGAGATGTTGGTCTGTGAGACGCTCGGGTCTGTGAGACGTTTGAAATCTTGGGATGTCGAAGTCTGTGAGACGCTTGGGTCTGTGAGACACACGGGCCTGTGAGACACTCCGGTCTATGAGGCAATCGAATCATTGAGATGACAAAGTCTATGAGACGCTCGGGTCTGTGAGACATTCAGAGTGTAGGGGGAATTGGAATGGAATTGAAATTGAATTGGAGTTGAATGAATTTTGATTTGAATTGGAAATCGAAGTTGAATTGAAATTGGGTTGATTTTTTTGATAGGAATTGGATTAGAATTGAAGTTGAATTGGAATTGGAGATGAAATTGGAATTTTGCTTGGGCTGAATTGGGAAATGAATTGAATTTGAATTTGGAATTGAAAATTGAATGGATTTTGGCTCGGAATTGGATTAGCATTTGATTTAATTGGATTGAAATTGAATTGAGATTAAATTTGAACTGGAATTGAGATTGAATCGAATTGAATTAAGAATTGAATTGAATTGAATTTGGGATTGGATTGGAAGAATTGATTTGAAATTGAATTTGTGGGCTGAATTTGGAATTGAATTTGTGGGCTGAATCGGATTTTCATTGGTTGAAACAAATCATTGATTGTGAGTTTTATTATGACAATTATGGATTGTTTGGAAAATTTTATACAAGAAGGGCATTCCCCACCGACCAGACTCTACGGCCCGTTTGGGTGAGGAACCTCCCTGAACCTAGAAGCTTCTCTAAACTGGACTTGATGTGTCCATAAATAAATGGGTAAGTCTAAAGGCTATTCTATGGCCACCTGTTCTAGCCGGGTTTTGCTACCAAAGAAATAAACCCAAGATGAGATTGAATTTGGACTGAGAGATTACAGTAGCCCAAACAGGGCCTAGCGCATTAATTCAACAACAGAGAAAAGCAACACATCATAACAAGCAACGAACCTGTGTTAACATGCATGATGAATTTGACAAGAAACACAATAAGTAACAGCAAACTGACAAGGGACTCAAAGCAACACTAGATCGAAAATTTAACTTGGTGTGATTCGGTTACTCTAAACTGCAAGTTTAATAAAGATGTGCTAACGTCAATTAAAATGAACAAAGGACATTGTGGAGTTAAAAAAAAATCCTAAATACTAGACCAGAGCAAATTAATCGTTAAACAAGTTGAATTGGTGAGCAGTCGGGAGCTACTAATTCGTTTTATTTTTATTCTCCTTTTCTGTTTTTTATTGCTGGCTTAAAAACGAACCAACTCCTAAACTAGTTACAAGCACCTGAACCGTCATTACAAATGGAGCCGCTAATCACTGTTGAACATGACTGTTTTTTTTTACTCAACTCTAATCTCATCATTTAGTTACCCAACAGCATCTAGGTTCAAAAATTCTTAACACGCAAAGAAAAAAAAGGAAGATAATGCCAAGGAAAACTGAGGAGTTTAATTTCTGTGCTTAACTCCTCTTTGAGAACGTTCAACAATCTAATACTAAAACTTGATTTAGCCCATGACCTGAGCATTAAATTAAGCCATAATCCTTGATTTCAATCAAAACGTGGGCACATAGATCTGGTTAAGTACAGAAATGAAATCTGCTAATGAAATCGACAAATGCAAACAAGGGATATACATGCTCGTACAGGCAGAGAACTATTAACAAACAAAGAGAAAGTATTCATGATACAGGAATTGGAACATGGTGAACCAAAACAACAACAGATGTGTCTCAAGTACGCAAGTATATATTTCAAATTCTCAACAGATTAGAGTACCGAGAGCAGGACGATGAGGTTTCCAGTGAGAAGAACAAAATAAACTTTCCATGCGCTGACTCCAATCAAATAGATACCTGAAGGAATTACCAATCTCAGTGAACTCGAATTTTTAGAGGCATATCAACTTGCCGCAGGCTTGGATATCGACATGTTGTATGAACTAGAGTACAGAGGCGCAGAAGGACTCCATCTTGTCGCCAGTCAGGTTGCAAAATCGCAACGAGGATGATGAACAAGGCGCAGAGCTTGCGTGTTCTTCGTTCGTCAGATGAGTATGAAACGCATAGCTTATGTGTTCCTTGTACGCAGCGCCATGAAGAGAAAAGAGAGGATGCAGAGGCGCGTTCCTTGCTCTTCAATCGGTTTGCAGAGGTACAGTGAGTAAAGAGAATGAAGTAAAGCGGTGCAGCAGCTTCACTGATTTGGCTCAACGGAGGCACGGACACGAGGGACAGATGAAGGTGTATTGTCTTTGTTCGCCACCAGGAATGAAAAGAATGACAAGGTAGAGCAGGCGAGCTCCAGAAGTGAATGAGGTGCAGAGTTGCTCCTTGCTTCGCCAGTTCGGTTGAGGATTATCGTAAGGAATATGATGACAATGGATGGCAGTTTGGGTTGTGGATTACCGTGAGGATTGAAAAAAAAGAAGGAAGCAGAGCAACCTTGCTCCGTGCTTGCCAGACAGTTTGTAAAATTACCGTGAGGAGGTGAATGAAAATAGAGGTGTTGTGTTGTTCCTCGTTGGCTTGCTGTAGTAGAGAATTCATGGAATAGAATGGGAGGATGAGCATGTATGTTTCTTGTTCATCAGCTGGACTCGTAAGGTTGTCGAAAGTGAAAACACCATGAGGAGCAGGGCTGTATTGTGGGACGGCGTGGGTATACGAGAGAAATGTAAAGGTCTCGACAGAAAGAAGAGAAGGGGGATTTGTATTGGTCGGCTGATAGCCATGGAAAGAGGAACAGCAGGGGAGCAGGTATTTTTCTTGTTCTACGGTTGAAGGAGATGGCAAGGCATAGCATGGGTGTTCATTCTACACAGCAACATGAAGGGAATGGAGAGACGCAGAGCCGTTGAGTTCCTTGTTCTCCAGCGATGGTGAAGAGCAACAGAGCATGTATACTCTTGTTCTTCTGTTTTGGGTTGCAAAAATGACGTGAACAGAGGAGGGGAACATCGATTTTTCTAGTTTTCAGGGATGGAAGCATGAGGGAGTATGTGAATGAAAAGAAAACGAGGGTATCGGAGATGGCGGCTGTTGCTGTTCTAATTTTTGGGGGATCGGTGACCAGATGGAGCGGCTGATGTTCTAGGTTTTATTTTGTGTCAGTGGTGCTTTTATGGAAGAGGGGTAAGGATAGGGTACAAGGCTACTGATGGGCTAGTGATCCAGTTTTGGGCTTCGGTTGGTTGGACCAGATTAATGACCAAGTAGGCCCCGGGTCGCCTGGAAGAGAGGCGGGCTTTGTCGAGTCCGAAAAAGAAAACAATGGAGCGGTACCAGCCCAGGGTTTGAATACAAGATGTCAATTTTCTCTAGACTCAACACTAACCAACTACACTATCAACCAAATTCAATAAGCAGTCGTAGTCTAATCTAAGCAAATCTCTAAAAAAAGATGCTAGTGTTTTAAAATGAGAACATAGAAAAAAACTAAGAACTTCTGCTAATAAAACGAAATTTTTTCTTTTCAAAAGACATGAGATAATAGTATGGAAATAATTAAACAAAATAGTAATAATAATAATATGTACATAAAATAATGAAACAGTAATAATATACGGTGATAAAATACAAGCAAATGCAATAAAATGGAAATTAAATTAGATATGTACGAGTAGCGGTAAATGAGATAAGATAAACAAATAACAAAATAACATGAACCCAAAATAAAAACAAATAGGCAAATAAATAAGCGAATAAAATAGAACCAACTAACATGAAATAAATCGGAAATAAAATGGTAAAACAAGTAAATAACAAAAAGGGACGGATTTAAAAACGGATGCTTTGAAAATTGATTTTAAAAAATTTAACATAAAATGACAGTTTCATTTTGGTATGCACATGAATAAGTGTTGAAAAGAAAGGCGACGACCCCCTTATTTTATTTATTTATCTGAATTTTGCTTTATGGGGTGAGAATTTTTGGTGTCTACAGTCTTAGCATGCGGTTGATTTTATTTGAATCATGCATGTAACTATAAACACACAACACATAACATTCCGCCTCAATGGGCTCAACAAACAGATAACACATCCATACTTGATAGGTCACTCATGGTATTCATTACCCCTAGAGTGTTTCTCCTCTAATGGAGCTACCTCCTTAATAGACGACACTTACCCATTAATCGGGTTATCCTTAAACGCCTCTTATCACAAACTGGGATTCATATCCATGATCCACATACTCCACATTTTACAACATATAACATACATCACATAACAACACATAACAACACTTTTCACGTTTCAACGTGCACATAATAACATCGCAATAGAAATTGCATTACATCAACAACACATAACGAAACGGGAGTGGTTCTCTTAGGAACCGACCCAAACATTGTTAATTCACTGGTGAGCCTAGAGAATGATGTCACCCTCATGATAAGCTCGTTATACAACACTCATTACCGTACTAATAGTAGGACGAGTAACTTAAGTTAAGATGGTTCGGGTTTTGTGACCCGAACACACCACACAAACACATGTTCCCCCTAAACCGATCATAAGTCAGAATAGTTAAGCTCTGGAGTAAGCTAATGGGAGATCATAACCCGTGAGGGAACAACCATAACAGAGAGAAGGGTAAGGCTAAAAAGGATACCCACTCCCAAACAACGCGCGACCGGAACGACCGGATTCCTCACCCCCCCATAATATATATATATATATAAACATAGTTAAGGGCTCCACTGTGGAACCTATCACATCCATACACCATACAGTATTACAACTGGATTAAACACACAAGGGAGGTCCATACATTCACACACAAACATTACACAATTAACTCACGCATAGTCATGGTTAGAACGTTCCCATGGTTTGGGTCGTTAAATCCGGATACCGTTCTCTTATGTGATCCGAGATTTGGTTAGCTAAGGTATAACACTTTCAAGGTTAAACGGTATCAGAATTGAACACGCCACATAAATGAACTACTATAAACTCATTACATGTTTTATCTTACAACGTGGCAACATACAGAAAAACACATTGGCATACAAGCCGGTGTAATCCGGTAGGACACAGGTTGCAAGAAAACCATACCTGTCACCAGAGTCCACTCTATCATATCCACTTATGTTCCTCGAACAATTCTCGAACAACTGGTAATATTACATGTACTTTTATTAACATCGGGGTAACATGATTGTTTAAAGTCTAATGCTCATAACTTATCCCCGTTAACTAGTCAAATAACTTCATTTTTTAACTTGTTTTACTTTTACATCTTAATACAACTTTTCCCCCACTAAATTGTCATTATAACTCACTTAACATGTCCTTAACAATCTTATAACACCATTACTTAATAATCCCCATCATCCCATAACCTTAAACAATGTTTTTGGTCCATACAGCGCCTTGTCCGAACTTGTGTCCGGACTTCCCAAGTTTGGACACTGTTCGAGGCTCAAATGGGTGTAAACAGACAACTGTCCGAACATGCGTCCGAGTTTCCCAAGTTCGGACGCTGTTCGAGGCCAAAACAGAATATAGAGATAGGTGTGTCCGAACGTCCATGTTCGGACGGTAGTTCGGACACTGGTCGAGGCTTAGAAGACTTACGCGCAATAGGGCATGTCCGAACGTCCTTGTTCGGACGGTAGTTCGGACGTGCCCAAAACTTCATTTTCTATACCTTTAAACACTTACTCATTTCTTGCCTAAATGCTCAACACTTATAGTATTTCCCCCTTAGGTTTATAGCATGTCCCCACACATTATTTAGCCCACCAAAATACTTTATATCCTTCCAAGAATTTTCTTCACAAGTTCAAACATCTTCCTTACCTAAACATCATTTCCTCCTTGTACATCAACATTACCTAAACCTTAACAAACTCCTCCAAGACTTTAGTACATCCCAAAACACCCATTGGATTTCTAGAACTTCCAAGATAATGCCTAAATCCTTTTTGCCTTCTAAAACACCTTAATGCACCTTTCTGTCCCTAGTAAAACACTTAATCATTCTCAACACTTCCAAACTCACCAAAACTCTTTTTAAACACTTAGAACTTCTTATACATTATCTAAATTTTGACATGGGTTCTTCTAGCACATTGCTATACCAAAGCACATAGCTTTCACCATTAGACATTCAAGAACACCTAAAATCCATCAAGAGTATTCTCACACTCAAACACTTAGGTTTTCACCCTTTTACAACCAAAAACACTTAATCACTTAATGCACATTCCTTACACACAAACATATTGTTTTTCCTCCTTTAACCATCCAAGACACTCATCTTCACAAAGAATGTTCTTTACACATCTAAATCCTTAAACTACACTACATCACAATATAGTGCATAAACTTAAATTGCTTGGCACTTAGGCCCTTAAATAACATGGCTCTTAGGCCCTTAAATTGCATAAACCTTAAACACTGAATTTCCCACATAAATAATGCCTTTGACCTGCAATTACATGCAACAACACATATGCCCTTTAATAGTTTCCTTGAGAGCATTTTACTAAGTCATTCACCATTGGCTCCTTAGGTATTTTTATCAAGCAAATCAAGCTCATTTTTCCTAAGGCATTTAAACTACATTGAGATAGTTTGTTTACCTCTTTTCCTCTCAAACTTCTTTCTTGTTTCCTTGTACCGAAAATCAGCAAGGAGTTTGATCACTTGTCAACTTTCTAATCAATACACATATAAGGGTAATGAGCTTAAGAATTCACACTTAAACTCGTATACAACCCCTAGTTTAACATAAGTGTTTAATACACTAAAATGATATTTACTTTTGAATTTGAAAGAGAACTTGAATATGTAACAAGAGAGGTTTCCACCAAGCCCTTGAATGATTGGAATGAAGCTAAAACAAAGCAAAAGAAAACACCATGAAGAAGGTGATTTCGGTCACTTATGAAAACAAAAGGAAATGGAGTTTTTCTTTGACTTTCCTTACCTTGAAGCAAAGGAGAATAACAAGGCATGAAAAGGTAAGCTCAAGCTCCTTCAATGGAGAATCTTCATGGCACCAAAATGGAGTTCTTGAAGATTTGAAAAGAGAGAAGTGTAGAGCTTGGCCTAACTAAGACAAATATGGTCTTAGAATTTGATTTGGTATATGGAGCTAGAAGATACAAGCATTCAAAGATGGAGATGGTATGTTTTTGCTGTAGCAAAAACAATTTCAAGAAGGGAGGATGGAGAAGGCTACGGTGGTGAGTGAAGGAAACAAGAGAATGAGGTGAGAGAGTGCTCTTGTTTAGATATTTATGTAATAAAGTAGAATAGTACTTTACTTTATTTCTTTCTTTCTTTAATTGATTTGTAAATGGTGGTGACTCACCCTACAAAAACCGGCCCCCATTTAATAATAAGGGTGTTTTGGTCTTTGTTGACCAATTAACTTACTTATATTGACTTATGTTATAAATTTGCATATTTTGGTTACTATTCACAAACTAAGGCACATATTTGTGAATTTTTTGATTTCCCATTGATTTAGACTTCCTAATGTGATACTAAGTAGTACACATGTTAATTAAAGAGTAATGATGGACATTTAGCCATTCAAAACTCTTTTACAAGACAATTTTTCAAAAATGTGCTTTAAGACTCCTTAAAGCACATTTTGTATTTTAACTTGTTTTCAAGCTTGGTTTTCTTTAGTAATTGATTTTATATGTTCATTAACATATAATTAAGGTATATACATGACCTTTAGGTCTTATACAAATTTATCCCAAGCTTAGAGCACATTTTTGCCCATATTGACTTTAAGGCATTTATTTGTGTTTTGTTTGGTTTAATTGTCTACCAAGGTTTTCTAAAGACTTAATTAGCCTTATTAAATCATAATTGAATATTATTTAGTCTTGGTAGGTTCTTTGGGTCCTAAACAAGTTCACTCCAAGCTTAGAGCATGTTTTTGGCTCAAACTGAGTCTTAGTGTTTTATTGTGTTTTACTATGGTTTAAATTATTCACTGATGTTTCTAAGGCACTTTTAGCCTTTATATACCCTAGTTTAACATTTAAACAACATATCAAGGTTTGGGGTATTTCAAGAACCTATGTCAAAATTTGAAGGAAAAACATGATGTTTAAGATAATCTAAGGAGATAATATGACTAAGGAAGTACTAGGAATCTTAGGTGTTGTGTTGGCTAAAAAGAAATGAATCTAAGATGTTCTAGAGAACTAGGGAGACTTAGGTATGCCTATGAGTAACTAAGGGTCACAGTGGTGAATTTTAGGTACCAAGACCTTGATAAAAGAAGCTAGGAAACTTGTGTAAGTTTGATGTAAATGAGTATAAAACTTTTGGATGGTTTAGGTAGAAACTAGAGTTTAGAATTTAAGGAAGGCTTGGAAAATGTAATAAGGGTGGAAAGTGGTGTATATGGTGTGGTCAAGTTCTTAAGGAAGGAACTTTTGGCTAGTAGAAGTTCTAGGTGAAAGGGATGTTGAAATGTAGGAAAGAAGTAAGTGATAAGTGTTGGTAGTTATTGTAAGAATTGAGTAAAGGGTTGGAATGATCTTTGGAGGTTATTTTAATGAGTATGGAGGATGATTTAAGGTGGGTTTAAGGGTCTAAATGATGTTAGAACACATTAGAAGGCTTGAGGAAAAGTTTAGTGAAGATTTGACAATGTTTGGGCATGTTCTGGTGGCGTCCGACCCAGGGGTCCGATCCAAGTTTGGGTCGGACGGCCTCTGTTAGACGCCAGTGAATGGTTCTGGAACGGTCCGACCCAGAGGACTTGGGTCGGACATGGGTCGGACGGGTGTGTTTTAAAGGACGGTAAAGTTCTGGAGTGGTCCGACCCAGTTTGTTGAGTCAGACATGGGTCGGACAGATGAGGCTTAGAAGACGGAAATGTTCTGGAATGGTCCGACCCAGTTGGTTGAGTCGAACATGGGTCGGACAAGTGGAGTTTTTCAAACCCGAAAGTTACTGGAAGGGTCTGACCCAGTTGGTGGGTCGGACGGTGGGTCGGACGACCCTTAACAAAAAAAAAGAGAAATTTTGAATTCTAAGGATGATAATTGGTAATAAGGTATGCCATTGGTAAGGTAGTAATGATTAGGACCCTAAGAACCTAAGGGATTAAGTTAAGTTAAGTAAAAACCTTAATGTTTAAAGTTAAGTTTATAAGGTTATGAAATACCCCAAACCTAAGTATGCTAAGTAAACATCAAATCATGATGTAGTAAGGCTAAAATATTCCTTAGAAAGATTGGTAGACAATTTAAACCAAGGAAAACACAAGAAAATGCCTTAAGGGCAATTAGGGCAAAAATGTGCTCTAAGCTTGGAGGGACTTGGGTGAGTACCCAAATATCATGGTAAGACCTTAGTAATATTCTAATGGTCATTTTAAATCAATTAGCAAAGAAAAACAAGCTTGAAAACAAGTTAAAACACAAAATGTGCTTTAAGAAGTCTTAAAGCACATTTTTGAGAAATTGTCTTAGAATTGAGTTTTGAGTGGCTAAATGTCCATCATTACTCTTTAATCAACATGTGTACTAATTAGTATCACATTAGGAAGTCTAAATCAATGGGAAATCAAAAATTTAAGAAATATGTGCACTGATTAGTGAATAGTGCCAAATAGTGACTAGTTTAAGTTTTAATCAACTTAAGTCAATTAGTTGGTCAACAAAGACCAAAAGTATCTTATTATTAAAGGGGGGAACGGTTTTTGAAGTGGTGACTCACCACATGTGCTAGTAAGTAAGGAAAGAGGTGGGAAAGTGAGTAAATTCACTATTTGTTTGTAAATGACAAATATCTTCTTATACCTTCTCTCTCTCCTCTCTTCTTCATTTCCCACCTTCACCATCGGTTTTACTACCTATTCCCCTCTCCAAAACCGTGAGAGCTCCATCCATGGTGCCTCCACCTTCAATTGCTCACCAAATGTTCATCTTTGCTCCAAATCAAAAACTAAACACATATTTCTCTTAGTTAGGCCAAGACCTATCTTTCTATCTTTTCAAATCCTTCAAAGCTCCATTTTGGTGCCAAGATAAAACT